>JAPYZR010002542.1:551-24540 GCA_030522945.1 Trichopria nigra
TTGGGTGCTGTAAGTTCTTGGGTGGTATTTTATGTATATGTACATAACCACACAAACTCACGCCTGCAAGCTTGTGTTAGTATGCACACAGCCTATAATGGGTTAAATAATACTCTATATTTTCGTCTACGAAATGGTTCACATTCTGTCTTTTCATAACCGCGAATTTTAATATACTATTTTATTTTAAGCTAAAAATAATTTCTTATAGAAAACGATATAGAAACGAGGCAGAATTTACAATAATTTTCACTATCAAGTTTATGTAGACTTTTCTAAGTAAAGTCTAGACAGAATAGAGAGATTTTCTCGTACAGATTTTATGATGGTTTTTCGATATTGGGCCTTTACAATAAAACAGAAAGCCACGATTTATTTCTACTTGGGATGTAATGCAATGCCACTCAACCCCGGTTAATTATTCTTTATTATTTCTGAAAGTAGAGTAATGTTTGATAAATTTTGAATATTAATCTTTAAAGAGCATGAAATACATTTAAAGTAAAAAAAAATTAATAAAGTGGACTTCTTATGTATTGAATTATTTCGATGCTGAATTAAGTGTATAATAAATCTTCGTCTCGAGATTTCTTTTATATATTGTCTGCATAACAGTAAATGGTAGAATTTTGTCTAATTTTATGGGATTTTTAAAAGCGGTATTTTTTATTGAAAAATTGTAATATAAAACTTTAAATGATTTGTTCATTCTCATACGTTCAAAATCGTTCAAGCAACTATTTCTACAAGAAAGCTTATTAAAAAAGGCGCGAAAAACATATATGAAAATATTTATATATATGTTGTTAATTTTGCATTGAATCATTCCAAATGAAACAGAGGTGGCAGGTTTTATAAATGTAAAATAAGCCCCCACTTCTCAATAAGATGCCGGTATGTGTATATGTCACATATAGTAAAAAGTTCTATATATATGCATGCTGCATTCGTCATAAAAAAATGACAAAAAGAGAATAGTAGAGCTGCATGATTTTTAAAAAAGTTGCTTCTGCGGTGTGGAATGCCCCATACACGAATGATCATTACGTTTCATCTCGAGTAAAGCAGTTTGCATCTCAATCATTCAGACATTAAAATATATAGAATATCTAGAATAATATCATAGAGAAAATCTACAAACAATATAAAAAATTTTATTTTTCAGTATATAAGAAAATAAAACCATTCTTTTCTCCCGAGAAAGATGGAGAAACACACCGTCAGTAATTTGGAATTACCGATTTCTTTTGTCTTGTTTACTATAGTAAAAAAAAAATCGAAACGTATCAAGAATCCAAGAAGAACGCATGGAGAGGGAGGATTTATAGAGGTTGAATCGGACAGGGTATGGAAAAGGTGCAATAAACACAAGAGGGAAAAAGGTGAAGAAAGAGGGTGGACGAAGAAGGCGAGCACGAGAGAGAAGAAACATAAGGTGCGTGGTGGTATATACGCACGCCAGAGGTGACGACGAAATGCCGTCAGGTTCATTGTGCCGGGATTTTGGAGGTTATGTTCTCGGGGTCGGGGGTAAGTTTCGGAAGGTCGTCTGGGGCGGCCGTATCGATTCGGCGCTATACTACTATATATACGTTACACATTTATTTTATTACGGCGGCGATCAGCGACGAAGCTCAGTAATTATTTCAACGACATCAGACGAATCGAAGGTAAATGCCATTCGTGACGACCGCGTCGAAATTGTCGTTTCATTTTAGTGCCGTTGCCGCGTAGATTTTATAAAAAACTGATAACTTTTTTTTTATTTAGATTCTGAAACAATTAATTACTTTGTTGATTTCCCTATTCCTTTTGACTATAGGGGTTTCACGGTTTACTGAATTGAGAATTATTGCCGGGAACAAAATTCAAAAGTGATGCATGCAATATATAACGTTTGACGGATCTTCGTTAAAACGTACGAGATCGATCTATCGGTGTTAATCCTGTAAAACAATTTCATATTTTTTATATCACTTGCCATAATTATCTCAATCTTTCACTGGTCATATATAACGTTAAGCCTTAAACCCGCAAAACTTTTGGTCGCAGAGAAGTTTGAGCAACGTAGCGGAAACCATAAATGTCTAACCTCGGAAACTTTTCAAATGCAACGTTTAAATCGAAAATCCTCTTACAAATAAGAACGAAAAAGAAAATTGTAGTTTATAGCTTAAAAATGGGACTTACTTTATTAGAAAATTGAAAAAAAAACACATTTTTTCTCATTTGTGAGATTGAAAAGAAGAATCGTCTAATTAAATGTTATACATTTGAAACGGTTTTTGGGTAGGACCTTTCTGCAACGTTACTGAAACTTCTCTTTGACCAAATGTTAGAATATTTTCGAACGAAAGCCGCGAAAGTATTCCATATTCGAATGTGCTTTTTATGATTCCGGTGCCGAATGTAACTTACAACCAGTATGGTGCCGAACTTGTTCGATACGCCATATTGGATCCGCCATTTTTAATTGTGAGAAACGGACGACGAATTCGAAATTAGCGATACGAAATACACGATGACATTGATATTTACTGAATTTCATGAATTGTAAAGTTTTTGGCCCGGCATACTTGATCCGCCATTTTTAATTTTGGTAATCGGATGACAGATTCGGAATCGACATTACAAAAAGAATCAAGGTCTTAGTTTATCAAGAATTCCATGAGCTTTTTATGAGTACATATTCAAGAAATTTCCGTATAATTCACAAAATTCTATTCTATTTCCGCCATTTTTAAAGGTTACTGTGGAACAATTTCCCTTCCACTACAACCATTATGAAATTCAAATATTTTTACCAATCGATGAAAATCGATGTTAAATTTTGGTTTTCTCCATCAGGCAAACCAATATGTCAGTATTTTCTTCCAAATTTGTTACCGGGATCTTGAAGAGCGACCTCTAAAACCCTAGGGCGTTAATGGGTTAATTGTATAAAAATAAGAAAATTGAAATAATGTCTGATGTCAGGTATAGATACTTTAATCGGAATATCCATTTTCGCGATTTTTCCGCATCCTTGGTGGTTTATCGAGTTTCATGGCAGGTATATATATGTGCCCGTAGCATCGGAAACCGGATGTGAGGGTTTCGCGCGCAATGCCTTTAAATATTCCGTGGGTTCCGCGATGCGGTGGAGGTGGCGGCGGTGGTGCTGGTGGTGGTGGTGGTGGTGTCTACGATACGCGTCGATGCCGAGGGGCACGACGTCGACGACGACAACGACCTGGACGAGGGGTGTTGCGGCGGGGAGGGGGGGCTTAGGAACCTGTTCGACACGGCTCGTTTTATTTTGCTACTCCCCCCCCCCCCAACACCCCATCTCTTTCCCGAGACGAACGGATGGACAACACGCAGACGTGAGATCCGGAGTGAGGTAGGCCGCAGCTGTGGATACTCGCATGGTGCTATAGTCCTGTCGGTGCTGCGCACATAACTTCTTTCATGCGGTGCAAAGTCCGGTCAAAAAGTAAATCGTACATTTAACCTTGTCAACGAGAAATGCCCAAAATAACGAATAAGGAGTGAAAATGTCTACCATTGATATGAAAGAAACCAACATATGAACAAAACTTCGGATCGTGACCAGTTATATTGGTGTTTTTCGGTCAATCTTCAACAAATGATAAAATAATAAAAGAATGAGATTGTAATTAAATAATAAAATAATCAAAAACTTGGAAATTAATAAGTAAATATAAAACTTTCTTACAATTGATTAGATGCCGTCTCTCCTTGAGCTCATCTTCGATAATACAGCCTCACTAAAAAAACAAGAAGTTTTTGTCCGTCGAACCAGACTGGTCAATTCTTACGCATTTTCAGTCACTGAATCAGAATCCGAGGTCAGAATGAAAAGATTAGCTCGCGTTTTCTCTCTAACGACAAAAAACTTACTTTTTCAATACTTTTTTTGCAGTGATCAAAAACACGGACTGGAATTGAAACATGACCGTGAATTTCGATTCAGAATCTTTACAACAATATGTTGGAAGGCCTTCTATTTCAGGTAATTTAGGAGAGATAGTACTGTTCTTTTGGGAACCCCAAAAGCAAGTCAGTGTTCTCGCTTTTCAAAAGCTCCTCAAGGTTTTTCCTCCCACCACATTGCTCTACTCCTTCTTCCAAACCTCATAATATTCGCAATTACCAGTTTATTAATTATTTATTTGTCCCTCTCTTCTACCTACATGCCTCTCTTACAATATTTTCGGAGCAACTTATAGCCGTTTTTACATCAGCAATTATCGCATATTAGTAACATCTTACAACTGTACAAAATGGTGGATCCAATATAGTTGACCAAATATTCTGGATTTTTTTTTAATGGTTTGGATTCACTTGAAACTTATTATTTTGCGAATTTTTTAGCAGCTCCTTTTGCTATATATACGAAAAGCATGGTACCTTCTTTTGCAATATATAAGCTATTGGATTTCATTTTGTTGTAAGTTATAGGTTATGATGTTGAGGGGGAGCCGATGGGTAAGCGATGGTTAGCGTGCTGACCATCGAGAAATGTTGTTTTTTTCGAATTTGTCATGAAAATATTAATTCGGAAAATAAACTCTGATATCGAAGGTTCCAATTTATTTCTTATATTATATGCTTTTCTGTATTTCATTAATTTATTTCCGGTTATATAATTTGAAAGTTGCTCTAGAAAAGTTGTTTTTCCAATTCAATGCTAAAGCTTTCACAAGTAATATTATTATTAGAACAAATGAGATTCAATCAATTTTTTAATTTCGATCGTCGAATTTTGGATCCTTCATTTTGAATCTCGAAAATCTCGTCAGTTGTGACGTAACTTGAGTTTCTCAATTGTAAGACACGTTCAGAATTTTAGAATTTGGTCGCGTTCTTAAATAGAGCTTAAAAATTACCCCAATAAAAAAAACGACAGAAAATTGGTTTTAAATAATGAGTTAAAAAACAAAATGAGTAAAAAATGGTTTTAAAAATGGATGAATGGAGTTGCATAGAATTTTCGAAGATCGTAAGAAAGTTCGTAAAACTTTAACTTTAACTTGGACAAACTGTCAAGTATATATATAGGTATATTTAAAAAAGAAAACGAATAAAGTAATTGAGAATGATAAAATGATATAACGATAAATACTGTAAATAACGTATTGGAGTAACAAGTAACAAATAAATACAATTAACAACAAATAATAGGAATTAACAGACCATGACAAAATAATTACAAACTAAAGAAAATAAAATATTAAGCAATCAAAAAAAGGAATGTATTTAAGAAATAATAAAAATTATGTTAAATAATACCAAATTATGAAATGTCAAACATTCAAACTTCAATGAAAAACATACACACAAAGGAAAAACTGAATAAATGTCATAAATGAATAAGTTCCTAATTTTTCTAATTGTAATTACATCCAAATTTACTTATATTAGACTTCTCATGGTTTAATTTTTATTTATTTTTATTTTTTCATAAAAATCGTTTAAAATGATAACCGGTAAAATTCTGCAGGTAGGGTACATCAGTCGAAAAACAAGTTTTTTCGAAAAAAAAGTCTGCACCTATATTGTCACAATCTATGATACATCTGTGTATAATACGAGCGGAATCGGATAATGCAGAAAAATCCTTTCTCTCCACGATTCCTTCCTTCTTCTCCCAGTTCCTTCATCTCTCTTCCTGTTTCTCTTTCCTGCTCGTGCGCAACCTTGCTGGCCTTCTTGTATGTTTTCTTTTTCTTTTTTTTTTTACGAGCCCTAGCTCTCTTGCACCCGTGGCCCTTCCTGTCTCCATCCTTACCCTCTGCAAGTCCGGAGCTGCAGGAACGCTCGTTTTCTTCCTACTTGCTCTTTTCTTCCCGATGACGTTCCATACTTTTGTGTCGAGTACAAGGTCCGTGCAAACACCCGAGTTCCTTTTGTCGCTTTTTCGATTCTGCATTTGTTGGTCATTTGTCGAAATACAATGTACATAATGAAACTTAACGTACGCGCGTAACCCTGTACGCCGAGTACGTCTAACATTAATTCGAAAACCGTTAATTTAAAACATTTTTGTAAAATGTAAATTTATAACTTCCATTCTTATTCGGTTTGCTGAAATGTAGCAATTGTGCAACGTGACGCTCCTGAAAAGATTTCGTTTTCATCCTTGGTATAAAAAATTCACTCTTCGAACGGGCACTTTAAATTAGCAGCTCTTTACGCAAATGCGAAGAACACATTTTGTGCAAAAAAGTCGCACTTTCCAACCATATAAATTGGCTTTTTTCTCCCGCTTGTGAGGCAGGCGGAAAGTGACGATTTTCTTTTCCTCGTTTAATGTACGGTATTCTGCTCCTCTTTAATTTACACCTTTTATTTCTTAATACTATACATATACCTCCAACCATTCGTCATTTTATCTGGTGCAATCGGCATACTTTGCTGTACCATTCCCCCGCAACTTTCTTATGGAATTTATGCTCCATAATCTATGTATATATAATACAAATACATAAAAAGAGGAAACTGCAAAGAGCCCGTTTATTTTATACCCTGCGCACTTTGTTCCCACAAAGCCGGCTTTAAGAGTCAGAAACTCGGATTTCAAGTTTCACGGTTTTATCGAGCTTCCCTTTCATTCTCTTATCACACCCTCCCTCACCCCCTCGGCGGCCTTCATCAAGCACGTTCGGCCGGACCCGGTGCGGATCGGGTAATCTCGGCCAAGTTTTTCGCGATGAAATTTTTATAAGGTGTGGCGTCGCGGCGCCAAGGTTCGACGTCGTCGTTGGACAGGGTAGCACCCCCCCGGTCAGGTAAGGGTAGGTTCCGCTTGGCTCTTCTCAACCGAATTAGCATGTCTGAGCGAACTCGAGGTGTACACGGTCGTTACGCTTCCTGCACACTTGCACGACTCCTCTTGCACACCGGCACACACGGACGCGTTAGCGAATAAAAAAAAAATGAACGAAGACGGGAAAAAAACACGAAAAAGGCCATCGCATCCCGTCATGTATATAGTGGCTTTAGCAGGGACCGGTATATATATATACGCGTACTCGTCGTATTACTTTCGCTCCTAATTCCGGCCCTGGGATATGGAGAGAAAAGAGGGATACAGAAATAATTCGATTAGAATTCCTTCCCAAAGCTCTTTGCCTGAGAATCAGCGGGTTGCTTAAACATTTCCTGCAAATTATTCAGGAATCTTCCAATTATATTTTCATGTTTGCCGTCGCTTTTATTCTTTTTAGAAATCTGGTGTTTGCTTTCGAGCTTATTCTAATCCAAGAATGGGTTAGAATTGTTATGAGAGGTTTTCGTCGTTTGTATACTCTGTTAATTTCATGGAGTGAAATTTCACTCTTAAAGAGTGAAAAATTGAGTTACTCTTCGACGGACTGAAATTTCACTCCAATAGAATTTAGTAGAGCACATAATAGTTATTGTTATTGTAACACGTACACTGAAAAAAAAATTTGTTATTTTCAAGTAAATATTTACTTGAATTAAGAAAATGTTTCCTTCTTTTTAGTAAATCTTACTTAATTCAAGTAAATATTAAAATATTTTTGTGATTCATCAAGACGTAGGAGGGTTGAATTTGATTTGCTGTTTTTTGGTGTAGCGCGTGTGATAAAACTTATAAACAAAATAATAAATGAAGTATAGGTCATTTATAAATGATTATTAATTTTGTCCATATGTGCAATATATATATAGTCATTAATCGCATACGTTTATCCTTGTTCGTTCGTAAGTTTACATAATTAAATGTTAAACTGTATTCCTGCATATATGCAATGCGTTCATATATATAATATTCATTCTTGTAGATTGCGCGAGCGCAAATGTATGAAAGATTGTAAAATTGTTTACATTTGTCAGTATGGTTTTCGTATGATAGCTCCATTGAGTGTTTATAATATAGAATGTTATAATATATAAATACAAAATGATGCGTATCATTATAAAAAAAAAATTAATATTAATGTAAAAATTAAAAAAATGTATCAAACACGGATATAGTCACGATACTAATTTATGTAAACGACGTCTTACTTATTTGCCGAGACCTTGTGTTATTTCTCAATGGCGATCGTCCATCGAGTATAATCCAGATTAGAAACTTACCTGAAACAGAAAATAACAGGAAATTAGTTATTTTGAAAACTGAATATATAAAAAATGTACATATCATAATTTGCTATATTTTCAATTTTAGTCTTCAACTTGTATATATACATAGCCATTCATAAACACGTAAACACGTATACATGTATACATATTTTCTTGTTTAATTGGGGGAAATATTAAAATAATTTATCCAAAATGAATAAGAACTGCCTCCTGCCTGTGACGTAAGCGTCTATTTTACACAATTGCAGGAATGAAATATAAAAATGTACAAACACGAGAATAATTGATCAGTCATTTTGGTGTGAAAATGTCAAGAATTGGATGATTAGCGAATGTTTAAGTAAAAGCATTATTTGAATATTTTAAAAAATGTTTCTTTTTAATTGGTTTGGATTTTATCTTTATCACAACATTCTGCTCACATTTACCCTCCGAAGAAATTAAAAAAAAAAAAAAAAAAAATTTGAATTCAAAGTAAAAAATTGTTTTACAGTACATATTAGGAAAAACACCTGATAAATTGAGTTGAACACATTTGCTAAAAAAAAAAATCTTAAAATTCCTAACCTAAAAATTATAAATGAAAAAGTATTCAAATATTTTCTTCAGATTGTTATATTACTTCAGATTTCAAACATTATACCGACCATTGATACTTTTATTTTATGTTGGAAACCTGCAATTGACTGAGGGTTGAACGAAAAAACGCAAAAAATATGAGAAACTTTTTATGTGAAGAAGGACCTTCAAAAACCAAAAGGAATCATTTTATCAGAATGTCGTCACAGGTGTACCGTAATGGAAGGAAATACGCGAGAATGCCGAGTTGAAACCATGGCAGTTAATCTTCGAGTATTTAAACAATGCTCTAATAAATTTCTTTTAACTTGAAAAGTCACAAGTCTTTGAAAACGTCAACAGTTTGACTTGAAAAGTGAGCAGTCGTGAGAGGTTTACGGTCTAAAGCTTTCAATCATTGATAGGAATTAAGATTAATCTTATATTATATTATTATATAATTATTCTTTATTTATTGTATTCCTGCTGTATCGTGTTTGTTTTTAAATTTTTTTAAATTTAAAAAAAGGAATTCACAAATATAATTATTGTGAAATGAAAAAGATGTAAAAAAAAATATATTATAACGTAAATTCCTAACCTCAAAATTGTAAATGAAAAAGTATCCAAACATTTTTTTTTGCAAAATTTCGCCATTGTTATTATTACTTTAGTTTTCTAAATTAAAAATTATTATACTACAATTCTACGTAAAAAATAAATAAGTTTAAACCGGTTGGATTTTGAACACGAAATTTTAGAGAATTGCAGGTATAGAACTCAAATTTTGAAAAAAAATAACGTATTAATAATTTTTATTATATATTTTTCGAGATAGATTGCTCCTTTATCAAAAGATTACTTTAACCCCCCCCCCCCTTCTGCCCCCGTTATCGATAAAAGAGAATAATATATATATATAATTTATGGCCTGAATTTCAATACTGACAAATCATTGAAAATTTGACGAAATTTTCGATATCAACAGTAACAGAATTCTTAAGATCATCGATTATCGTATACTGCCATGTATCGAAATCAATATATAAGTTTTTTAAAGATTCGTGTAATGTATATTATTTGTCTACTGATATTGATATCAATTTGTTGTTGAAATGTTAAGCATGAGTTGATAAATTTCAATAACGATACATTTAGTAAAGTGAACTTAAATTAGCTGTATCAAAAATATAAATATTCTTAATACAGATTAATTTTTTTATATTTTAACAAGTAAATTCTGAAAATGGCCACAACAATTTCCGAAAGGTCGATTTGGTTTATTAAATATTAATTTAAGCGATCTAAAAAAAAAAAACAAGGAAAAATACATATTTTATTTCTTCATGCTATATATATATCAAAATATAGAAGAAATGATTATATTATAAAAATAACAATAATAAAACAATTCGATACTGACGTCTAGACAAAAGTAATTGGTTCACGAAGACGCGTTAAAAATTAATATTCCATTCTTCCACGGATCTTTTTTAGCAATTGATTTTTACACATTTTCGTTTAATAACAGATTCTTAATAAGTGCCGACGCCAATTCGTTAGTAATAGATGATTATGTCAATCGTGGCTGAAACATTTACTTTTTGCTTTTTAAATAATCAAAAGCTCTTGGATCGTAGACCTCACCCGATGCTCGAAAGATAAAAGTTCACCGACAGTTTTTTTAATTCGATCTTTGCAGTTAGGATTAAATACTAAGGTGAAAAAACTAACGTTTGTCTTTTAATCTTTTTGTTCCCTTTTTAAGTAATCAATTATAATTTTACTTTTGTCTAATAATAATTGATTAATTTTTTTCTAAAACCCTATATTTTGTTTAAATTAAGCATTAATAGTTTTTTGTTTAAACTGTACTTTGAAAAAGATCAGTAAATCGTAAATTTCATATATATACAAATATCTTAGAAATTAAGCTCTATACAAAAAAAAATGGTACAACAAAAATTGTTCAGGATAATAATGGGGTCCATCTTTTGGCATTATTGATTTTGACTTTGTTAATTTTTAAGGTTATTTTTTTTCAGTGGCAACCTCAATTTCTGACAGCGGATTCGGAAAGAACGGGAACTTTTACGCCCGAAACGATAGTTTTTCATTTGTAAGAAGGCGACCTTCAAAAGGTCAATAAAAGGTCAAACATTAAAAATGAACCGTACGGAAGCAGTTTTCCCTCAACTTTACAGAATTTAGGGGCGAATAAACGTTAAGTCCATAACGACCTTGAGCATCTTGACATCTACGTTAATTTTCAAGGTTACCTGAAGGTTAAAGTATTTTTTCTTAGTAAATCGGTATTTAATATATATATATATATATATTAAGTTATAATTCCTGTTCCTTTGAGAAAAGGATTTGGTTCTATTTATCGAGATTTGATTATAGTTAACAAATGGTTGGATACGAGCAATTGGATATTTGGTTGTATTTACTACACAGCCATTAGACCAACCTAACCTGTATACTATATGAGGTACAACATGCTGCCTATCCTATTCTTTGTGTGCGCAAAGTAAACTTTTACGCGCGGCATTACACTAGACATATGCGTTTCACATAGTCTGTAGATAGAACATATTCAATACTAAAAATATTAACAAAAATTGCAAAGGGGAAATTACTATTGTCTCTCTCTATATATATCTATACCTGTCGTCTGAATATTATCTACTACGAAAATAAAAAAACGAAAAGAATGCGAAAGCCTACTTCAATAGCCCATTAGCGAGAAGAAAGGAAAACCAGTGTCTGGTAAAAATTCGAAAGTATGCCAATTTACAAATCTCGAATAAACGTCAATCTAAATTAATTGTCGAATATTTACGAATTTTTTCAATCATGATAAAAAAAGCCTGAATTTTATCAGAAACATCAAACGCTAACATTTGACCCCGCGACATTCGATAACGTTACGGGTGCATTAACTGCTAAATTAAAATATTTCTCCTATAGCGCGATATCAACGTGAAATTACGAGACTCCGACTTTACATTATATATTTATTCGTGGAATATTCACACGGTAATCGCAAAAGGATCGTTTTTGATTGCAGTGTTCAATCCCCCTCCCGGAGGAATCTCAAAATCATCAAAAGGATTATGTCACAACATATATCGAAATGTTATTGAAACATTGCGTTTCGCGAAATTCTCACGAAATTCCTGTAAGATTTCTGAAATTGTGAGAAATTTCCAAGCGTCATTTTTCATTTAAAAAAAAAGAAAAAATACGTGTTTTCATGAAATTCGCTTGTCGTGTCATTTTTTAGCCGTTCGGATGAACGAAGCCGATCGCTCGGAAAAAAGAGACGGAAAATCGAAGGATAATAGTCACATCGAGGAGGAAAAAGGCTCACGCACGCACGCACACGCGTAGCGCCGGCGCGCGCCCAAGTTCGCAACTTCGGTGGCGCAATCGCAGAATGCGCAGAGTGAAGTAACGAGCACACAACGAGCGACCGCAAAGCGAAGCCAGTCGAGAGGCTTTTGCGAAAGAGACTCCGAGAGCGGAATCGCACGGCGAATAGTCGTGCCTCCCTATTACTACCGCTTGGAATTAATCAAGGAGCCACGACGAAATTTCGTCATGTGGGTCAAGCCACATCAGGTTTTCGCCTCGTTGCGACCCGTCGAAAAAGTACGACTTTGTTATTCTAACGTCGATCGATTTCCATCACTTTTCCTAACGTCGATCACGACTTTTTGTCGATTTCTCCCATTGCGTGCTAAAAGGGCCTATTCCCGCACGGAAGTAGTAGTAGTATGCGAATAATACTGGATTACAATTGAGAACCTATGCTATTTTCGACATTGTTAAACAAAAAATAAAGCAATAATTGGATCTATACTATCTAGGTATAGTAGGCTATTTTCTGACTAACTTTTTTGGTTGGTTGAACTATTTAAGTGGTAGATTTAACTATCTAATTCGTTGAGGCTAGTATTTAAATACTACAATGCGCACTTAATAAAAAAATAAGTTGTGACGTCGTATCCTACTATTTAGTATAAGTATTTAACTACTATTTCGTTTTCACGGGTAGCTATCGACGACCTACTAAAGTTAATAGTGTTTTTAATGCTTTTCAATATTTTAAGAATGACACTTGAGTAGAGTACCTTCGACTTTTTAATTTCTTAGAGACAATAGCTGAAAATATATTGACTTTTCCTATTGAATAGTCAATTGCTATTTGACACTATAATTACAATGCATGATAGCAATTGTACTATCGGTACCAGAGAACTGTTGCGAAAAAGTTTCTTCTTAATTCTTTTTCATTATTTGTAGATTTCAATATCATTAGTTCGTCGATAGCTCAAGAATATTTCATTCAATAGTTTCAATAGCTTTTCACGCGTCTTGCTGGTTGTCGATAGAAATTGTAAAGTTTCGTATACTATTCTCAATTGTGATAAAAATGTGATAAAAAACTTCAATAACTTCTCTAAAGTTTCTATACAGTACTCTTAATACAATTGTAATGGGGTTTTTTAACAGTACTTTGTACCTATTTGTCGCATAATGCCAATATCGTATGCACAATAGTTTGCTTTTATTAGTATAGTAAAATAGTAATAATAGTAATATAGTAACAATTACCTATTCTTCATAATAACCGAACTACACTTGTGATTATGCATTTGATATTAATCCTCAATAGCACGTCAATAGCGTGTTCATAATACTTGCAACGATTATTTTTTTAGCGACAATAGTAGCCTAATTTCAATCAATAACATTGATGCTATTGGCGCTATTGTTATTGACGAAACTTTCAACGTTAAATCGTGACTAATTATTCCTGATTACTATTGGAACTATAGTAATTATCACTATTGACATGTAGTAGCGGACAATTGGCTCGAAATATCAATTGTAGTATTTAATTATCATTCATGAAATTACATTCCATAGTTATCAACTCTTATAGTTGTTTTCTACAAGTCGATCAGTAGTGACTGAAAAATAATAGTAACGAATACATCAGTTAAGGCTATTGATTACCGCATACGAATATAATGACACAAATGTACTACAGAAACGGATTCACGGTAAGTTGTAGATATAATATGAAACTGCTATCGACAAACAATAGTAAAGAACTATTTTGAACAATTAATTTACTTTTAATAGCCTGTCAGTGGTACAACCGTCAACAGATTGTTATTATTATTGTCAACGCTTCTTTTATCATATTCTAATAGTTGATGCCAGTGGTACTAATTTACTACCTATTATCAATTACCATGTATAGCTATTGACGAGATAAATTATACGTTATCGGAACTACCTAACCCCTCCTACACGCTTTTGAGAGAACGAGTCTCTTTACGGAAGGTACTACTCAGAACTATGTAATTCCAATAGGGACTAACATCTGAATATACCTATTATATTAAATAGCTCAATGTTGAATTACATAGTAAACTTGGATATTACTACCGTCGTAAATAGTGCTCAATAGTTACCTCCCGTAAGAGTCAGGATTCCGAGGAGAATAGCAATAAATCGTTTTTAAGATTTATTGAAATATAGATAAAATACGTCCACTAACAATTGGTGCTATTAATTAGTAGAAAAAATATGGTCAATAAATACTATTCGTTTTCCATTACCTAATCGATAGAATCTATAGTAAGTGTGCTTCAATAGTACTTTCTTTGATTGATTATTGATTATCCATTTTTTTTGCTATTGATGAGTGCGTTATCTTAAAATTGGAACCAATAGCGGGCATTTGAATAATATTGAAATCTAGGCCTTTTCAATATAGATTTGCATCACTTTATCTCGATGATTGCGAAAACAGCACTGGGACCAAATGAGTTTTCATAAGTTTTTAGTAATTCATATATATATTAATCTATGATAATTTTAATAGTTTCTGAATACTTTAATGATACGTTCAATAGTGTTTTTTTCTGTAAACGTAATGACTGATTAGTAGTTCCAATATTGCTAATAGCTATTTTTTACTATTGATGGCGTCAGAAATGTAATACCCAAATAAGTAACGGCTATTGAGCGTATGGAGGTCCCTTCACTGAAAATCGAGAACTATACACGAGCGCAGTCACTTTATAGTATAAAGAAGGATGAAAGTATTCGAGGATAACCAGACAGTTATACCAACGCTTCTGACGAACTATTGCAATATATATATATATAGTTTCATGGAGAATGTGGTGAAATTCATGCTTTGATCAGCAAGTTTTCAATTTTCAAATGTTCTTTCTACTATAGACAAAAGTCCTGCCTCAGTTTGAGAGATTACATTTTTCGAATCGGTCTCTTTAGCGAACGCTCGTCCCGACCTTTTTCGTCGTCGAACCTCGGCAGGTAGCATCCAGAATAAAGCCAAGTTTCCTTACTCGTAACAGCGTGTGGAAACTCGCCTGCGAAATGGTCGGCGCTCGGTATAATACGTGCGATTCGCGCATTACATTTCTAAACCTCTGGAAAAATAGGAAGGTTGCGATAAGAGTCGTCGAACTTGCCGCGGGGAGACGCGAATGCGTTTCTGCCTGTCGTTTCGATCGCTACGACGACCGCGACCCAGTTCGCTCTTAATGCAGCATTCTTTTTGTTGCCAGCGCGCGACAGCCATAAATTATCCGCAGTAGCCGGAGATCGGAGGTGCGACTTTGCATTATGCGCGCGCGGAAAGAATCGAACGAGTCTTATTCGAGCCTCCTCGACATCCGCGTCCTATATATATTATCCCGGGTAACCGTTGCGAGTGTCGGGGATTACGCGAAACGCTTTACTATACATGCATTACTATTACGTGAATGAATGTTCAATTGAATGAACGATCGGTAACTAAATGGGATAATCGCTGATAATTATATGAATGGCTATTAGAATTATTCTCGACTGTATAGTGAGTCAGCGTTTACTGCGAAGACAATAACTGTAAGAGTGATATAATGAAGTCGATGACTTTCACCTATAGTGAAAATAGTCTATAGTAGGTATAGAGATTAGCTGAAAGTGTTTCGATAGTAGGTTATATAGATTTGCCAAAGCATCAGCTTTCAAGCATAAGTTTGACAACCTTATAGCAACTTTGTCGTAATGTTCGGTGCTATTAGGGCGATTACAAAGATATCAAGCTTCACTTTTCAATATCATCTTGTGTCAATGATATTGGATGAACGTAGCAAAAATGCTGATAACGCTTCATGTCAATAGACAATAGCAATATACATCAATAGCGTCATTTGTCGATGGTACCGGACGACAATCATGCACACCAATAGCATCATACGTCAATAGTATCAGATATTATAGCATCATTCGTTATTATAATTGAATATGATATATTTCAATAGGATCGTACGTCAATAGCATTGACACTTTTTTCCAAGTCCTTTACTGTGAACTGATTGTAACAATTCCCGTAAAGAAATATTTCATTTATTTAGCGTTATTTTGTTGTGGAGTTAATTGTATTGTTTCATAAATAGCAGTACCTATTAACCACACTAAGTACTAGATATCAATAGCACACGGACATCAATAGCACCAATCACAGAAGCAATTCATTACAATAATATCGAACGTCAATATTCAACAGTGCCATATGTCAATCTCAAGAAAAGTAGCATAAAATGTCAATAGCATTAAATTCCGAAAGCGCCTTGCGACAAGAGCATCATCCGACCATTACACCATATATCGAATAACAATATCAATACACACACATATATATATCAATAGCGTCATTAGTCCATTGTACCGGACGAGTATAACGTATGTCAATAGCACGGAAATAATATCGATTACGATAGCAGCATGCGTCAATAGTACCAGAAGACATCACGTGTCACTATCATTAAACTTCAATAGAATATCAATAGATTATTAAAGCTTTCCTTCCAACACTTTTATAACAAATTAACTATATTTGCAATTCCTGTAAAGATGATCGCCATTTTATTGTAGAATTAATTCAATAGTTTCAATAGTTTTAATTCAAGTTACGCTATTGATAAGAATAAAAATGTCACATTAGATCTAATATAGTGGCTATTGGGGCTAAAACTGCAGAACTATTTATCTAACCTACCCTAACCGGCCGATACGGTATAATTTACGAATATAAATTCCGAATAGTCCCTCATGAAAATAAATATTGCAATATTGTCAACCCCAATTAACGGTTATTTATAATGAACGTTATTTGGATTCAAAATATCATAATAATAAATTATCAGAGGAAAGGTTGCTTCCTGATACTTTGAGGAATTATTAAGAACTGTTCATAGTAATGCTAATGTTCGAATTAACTTATGTAAGAAAATAGTAAACTATTGAATAGCATTGGACTGCGTGGTAAAAGCGGACATTGCTATTTACGATGGATAGTTCCCAATAGTTCCTTACCGAAATAGGTTCGGGGGTGGTCTCCACATTCGATTTCAAATCGAGGTTCTCAAAAATCGGCTATTGACAACATCGACGAACTTAAGAGACGAAATTAAACGTGCGCAACTTTACGTGCACGAACTAAGAACTTCATTAGAAAGTCGCTACATTAGATGACGTGTAAGAAACGAGATCACGAATCTGGTGATGCACAAAGTGGATTGCCCTTAAATACCATCTGGATTGGTAATGCTGCAGGTGCCTATTTATTACGCAGGTTATCAATAGCCGTGGAAGATACGTGCCATACTACGTCAGATTTACTCGCTTCTATTATTGCGTTTGGTAGCACGGCTGACGCGAAATAGTCGATAAACCGCGATAAATAGATTGCGCCTTGCGCTTTCCGCATGCAATGCTTGACACGCACTGTGTCAAGGCCCTCTGACGCACGCTGATGCTAATAGACTCGCAGAGAGACCGGCTAGGTCGGTGTAGTACCAACCATGTGTTCGGTGTTCCGTGCTTGTCGTATTGAAGGAACGAGAAATTTACCGTTCGATAAATAAATAAAACTGGGCAGACTGATCAAAGGTTGTCGTTGCTCAAGATCGTTGTCATACTCGACGATGTTGTGATATCGTCATTGTCATGACTGTCATCATCATTGTTATCGCATATGACCTAAACAATTGATATCCAACAATGCTCTGATGGATGCCAACGGGTGTAAACAATTCTCGAAATTTTTCGTCATCGATGACATGTATTTGGATAATATCAACTGATTACCATCTTAATGTCTTTCACCCATCATAATGGATCTTAATGTATATACCTATAGGACACTACTGAAGGTATCAATCATTTTCATGGTATCAGAGATTATATGGTGGGCTGATAATATTGGTATTCATCGAAGCACCACAAATAATTTAGTAAGATTTCATTCAGTCCTGATTTTAATTATATCTATCAGTTCGATGACACAAATCCAATGTTTGGACATGATTGAAACATTTCAGACATCTCATGACGGATTGTTTGTGATCACATGAAAATTGCGATTATCAAATCCTTGAGTGTCGATTACCTTCGATTTTCTTACATATCTCGATACCTAGGTATATGTAACACATATAGCTATAGTGTAAGATGTTCGATAACACTGATATTCATGTTCTTTTGCGATTATTATCAACATTGTTATAATCAACATTATTGTATTCATCATATAACTATCGATATTAACATTAAAATATACACCGATAAAATACGATATTCCAATGTTAAGGATACCCCATTTATTTTCAGAATATGCGCTCCTTATTCAGTTACTAACAAACTCGCTCGTGGAATCGCCTTTGATGGATTTACCATTTGGTTCCTAGAATGGAGAAATAGGAGTTCCAATTTCTGCCATGTTCTGATCTTATGGTGAAGAAGAAGTTTAAAGTTTCGTAACGCGAGGTTGCTCGTGGAATCACGTTTGTATGGATTTGTCATCTGGTTCCTAGATCAGAAGAGTCGGTAATACCGATTTCTGTCTGAACTGGCCATTTGTCAAAAGAAGAAGTTCAAAGGTCCGTAGCGCGAGAAATATTCACATCTGTCGTGGAATCGCTTCTAGATGGATTTATCGTTTGGTTCCGAATAGAGAGAATTTTGTAATATCTGCTTGAGTTGACCTTTCGATAAAAGAGAAGTTTGGAAGTTCGTAGCGTGGCGATTAAGCATCTAAATTAATATAGATAAATATTTCAAATTTTGTTTTTGTTTTGTTTTACCTAGCAACTTAGTTTGTTGATTCGATATATTCAATTTAATCTCTTTACTGACGAGACGAAAGTTAATTTTTTTTCTTTAAAAACTCTTTCATTTGAAAACTAAATAAAATCAAGAATTTTTAAATTACAAATGTGATTTTATAATTTCACCTATTCAATTACATTTTTATTGTTGAGATTATAGGTGCTTAATCTAATACGTGTTATATTCTTAATTTTAGAATATAATTGGATATATAAAAGGAAAAAAATTATTTTCTTTCTTCACACATATTCGCACACATCATGTACGTTCACATATAACCTTTCTTCTATTTATTATACGGGTCATTTATTTTATTATATTTGTAAGGATCGCGATTATTATCCTTCGGAAAATATAGATAAAGAGATTTATGTTACCAGAAATCCATGGACTTTAACATACTTTAGCATATATGACAATGAATAGAAGAAAGGCACAACGAGAATGTAAAGATAAAGGATGCAAGCACAATGAAACACTAACCCCTAAACTTAGGTTCATGGTTTCGTTGTTCTCCGACTTAATAAGAGTATATACAAATCCATAGAAAATCATTCGAGATTAATTTAACACTGACTTTCATTAATACATTTATGTTGTCGTATATATATTATACATAGGTAACGAGACTTACGATTAAACGTGTATAATTGTAGATGTAGATATTTCTTTTAAACATATTTTGCATTTCACTAAACCCAAAATGTTCACTACACCCTATACAGCAATTCATAAATTATATGTTTTTAAACATAACTGATTAACAAGTAATTCTTTATATACAAAAATGCACTCTGTATTTCTCGACTTAAGGAGTAGAAAACAGAATCCATTTCTAAAATAACTAAATTATACATTCTAAACTATATATGTATATATATACATAGCCTGATAATAACACAATGAAGAACAAAAAGAACTGAATGCGAACGGTGAACGCAAGAAGACTGTAGATTCAGATTATGAACTATTCTTTATTGCCTAAATACTCTTATTTTAGGAATAATATTCTTTCGTTCTTATAATAAGAAAGGAATACTCATAAATTTAGAATTTTCTGTACTTCATTAAGAATATTACCACGAATATGGAGGAAAGTGGGTAATTTTCTTAAAAGTAGGATATCGTATTGTCAGTATAGAATGTACCCATTACGAGAAAACATTTTCTAAATTACTTATTGATCCTAAATCGATTTGAAAATACCCTTTGTATGACGTTTCCACCATCACTGTGGTCTTTTTCAGACGTTTTTTTTATTTAAATCTACAATGCCAAAAATATAAAAATAATATAATAAACCTTAAGCAACAAAATTTGTAAACTAATTTGAAGTTCTGGTTATCGAATAGTCATTCAAATGCGCTATTCTGTAGGTCGATCTCGAATAATGGTAGTCTTAGTTTCTTCTAATTGTGTTTGTGTCGGCTGCAAGGAATAATAACTTTGCTTCGTATTGACAGAATAATAACGTACCTGAATCAAAAGTCTATGTTTGTACCCATGAATAGTATCAAACTCTAATAAACACTTGAATATTCAATCAATTTTTAATTATTTGATTAAATGTGAATTAGGAGATATTTATCGGTCAGATTCGATTAATATCGCACACTAATTGCTAGCAAAATAGTATCATCTCCTCTATCACCATTATTGTAATATCATCAACATATCATCATCATCATCTTCGTCTTGATTTATATGATAACAAAGATTAAAATAACAATAAGCATTATCGTCGTCATCACCAGCACACCACAATCATCATCAATATCATCCATCATCTTCTTCAATATCATTATCATCGTTATATCCACGTCATCGTCACATAACCGTAAAAATCATCCTCGTTTTAACGTGTTAATTTGATTTTATCACATTTTTTATTAACGTTAAACTGATTGTATTAGTCTTATCTAAAGAATTGTTTCTCGTCGATATGCCGATATTAAATATTTTAAAAATTAATAAAAATATATAAACTGGCCAAAAATACTTTAGTTATACGATATCGAATAGAAAGAGTGCAGCCGAGCGGTTTTAAAAATCGACATTTTGATTCAGGTGAAACGCCGAAAAGCTTTTAAAATATTTAGAGAAGACCTACCCGAAATCCAATTTCGAAATCTGTCAATCGATAACACTGTGCATTTTTGCTGGCGACTGTGTCGATAACTATTTATACTTGGTTTTATTACACTCGAAAATAGATGTCTGCGGCGAGAAAAGGATGATGAACTTCTATATAAAATTATAAACTTAATGTAAATTTAGCAGATATATATATGTATGTCTTTTTTGTACGATGCTATACTTTAAATAATAACATTCATCAGAACTTTGCAAATTTCGATGATGTTTTCATTAAGCGATGATAAGTATAACGAAAAAATATGAAATATGAAAGATATATTTTATCAAATATATTTTATATTCACAAACAAAATATGACAGAAAAATTTAATATTCCACGCATATAATATAAATGAAGTTTATTGTGTTTTTATTTCGTTCTAATGAATGAACAATATTTTAAGCCTGAAATTCGTCAACTATACGTTTATTTGAATATGAATAAAGATAATCGAAAGATTTATACTCTTTTCGGACACATTTCACATGCGTATAAGAATATTTTGAAAGTGTTAAAAGTAAAATCATAAAGAAGTAAAAATCATATCATTCAAATTATTAATATAAAAATTTATTTGAATTTTCAATATAAATTTAGCACATGTCCTGAATATTGTCTTATTTTCTTTGTAAGACAAGAATGATTTACAGCACGATCTGTGACATATTTTCCTGAACAAGCTTATTCACATATTAATATCGCTTTCTTGAAAAGATCGATTCATTTGTCATTTTACCGTCTGCTATTTTCTTTCATCTCTCCATTCGTTACGATAATGAGATGTGTCTCTCGTGCATATTACTGCACTGATGCAGATACGTCAAGTATATCGGAATTAATTTCGAGAACTACTTTCATCGATTTAAACTTAATAATAATTGATGAGATTTTCATTTACTTATTGTCTTGTAGTTAAGTGTGACTTTTATTTTATATATAGGACATTTATTAACAATATTCTTACATTAAAGGGAACATTCTTTTACTTATATAGCTGACTTACAATAAAAAAATATGAAAAACAGAAAATATTATTACTTGTAATGTATTTTATTGGTTTCGTAAAGTAATAAATTAGTATCTTATTTTAATTTTGATTTTTTATTGAAATTACTTATTACAACTACATTTTTTTCAAATTATTCGTAACATTTTAAAACAACAAGTATTGTTGGGCCAACTGCAATGTGCATATAGTTGATAAAACCATTTTCATGGTTGAAGCAATCTTTTTTATAGTTGATACACTCAAAGTATGGTTGTACCAAATATAATGTTCCCGAGCAGAAATCGAAATTGACAAATACAATAACTAAAATATACTAAATGACAGAAAAAATAAGGCAAATTTTAGTTTTGGCTCCATTTTCTTCACATTAATAATTGTCAACGCTACTTCAGTTACTATATACTGCAAAAAAGAAAACTTCAGGACCATAAAACATACATGGAAAAAAAGTGTTGCTGGGCCAACCATACATTTAACATAACCATTTCGAATGATAAATAGATTAAAAATGAACTCTTTGAAATTAATAATTAAACTTATACACATAGGAATTTCTGAAATGATCCCACGCACACACATGCACTCACATACGAACATTCACACTAATGCACATTCGTGAATCACCAGACAATGATACGGAATTTATGTTCAAACATTTTTCTTAAATAAACCGAGTTATTTAATACTTTTCATAATCCATCTATATATTAATATTGCATGAATATCTGAAAAAAAATACAAACTCTTCATAATTTTAAATTAACGACTCAATTAAAAGCTATTTGCTGAAATTTCCTCTTCGTTTAAAACTGAAAACCATAATTTCGTAAGAAAAATCTTACAAGATCGTTTATAACTTAGGTTAATAGAGGTCGTTCAATCGTTATCATCTTGCTACATCGCTTGCATCTACGTATAGGGTTCATTTTATAATTTAAGTATCATTTTGAAAGATTCTATTGAATGTATGTTGGAATATAAATTAGTAGGTATTCTAATTGCGGGTTTATTACTGATTATAAATACTCAGGCAATTGACTGGTTTGTTCAATTGACTTTTCAGAGGCGTTCTATCAACATTTTTGTATTAACAGTTGCTGCGTCATTTTTGTAAAATTACCATATAAGTCTGGTAAAATATGCGCTGCATGCGTAGCGTTTGCTACCATATATCTATACGAAAATGTACACCATCACAAAAAGCAACAGTTCAAGAGACCTGCATGGATATATGTACAAGGAACATAACACTTTCAATCACAAAGACTTATTATCTACAGTAGAGATTTATTTTTTTTTTAGTACTGTACATTTAATATTAATTAATATTTAAGCTTGAAGTTTTATTGACGTTTCGAGTTTCAGATATTTCGTCTGAAGTAGTATGTATATTAAAAAAAAAAAAAAAAAAATCGCTGTTAAACACACTCATTAAATTATCCACTTGAACCACAATGCCTACACCTATACTATATTCTAAAATATGTATATATATATATGTATACGGGACAATAGGCGTTAAAATTTACATAATTTAATGAATTGGTTTATTAACATTTTTTTTTAATTTCGAATACTGAAATAGCACTTATTACCACCTAGACGAAAAATACAAATGTAACTTTAATTACACATATACTTTAATTATATAAATTAAATCTCAAATTTCAATATATGGTGTAAATTTAATTCAATTAAAATATAATTTCATTTTCATTTATATTTTACAATTTTGAATCACTTGTATTCAAAACTATCATTTATAATCTAATTAATTTTCACCTATCAGTGATGTATCTTACAAAATTAAGATTAACGTAATTACTTCGCCTGACGCAAGGCGGGCGAAGTATTGAATTCACCAGCAAAAATTTTTCCGATTCTTCGAATTTGGGAATTTTTTGGTGGAAATCTATTCGACCGATTTTTAAAATTGACCATTCATTCTCTTCGTCTATTCCTGG
>JAPYZR010002543.1:0-18025 GCA_030522945.1 Trichopria nigra
CACGTTCGTTATTATATCCTTTTGTAAATTATTAGGTCGCGCTATTTATTAAGATAATAAACATCTATCCTTTGTTTGATTTATATTCACTTTTTGCATACTTGTATCTATATATTTCTGATAATTTTTTTTTTTACTGACTTCTAGTTCCTAGTAACTTTTTTGACAGGTCGAATATGGAACTTGAACTGCGGAATTTGTGGAACGTGAACCGATTCACGAAATGCCTCTAATGCATCGATTCAAACTTCTGCCCGATAAATTGTCCCGATTATTCGAAATCGCAGCATTATGTGTGATAGGGTAAAAATCACGAGTTTCGACCCATACAGCACCAGGACGTCTTCAGGACATCTCGAAGACGTCTCGATCAGGGTGAGATCCCGTCTTGGGGAGCTCCTCAGGATGGCCTCAGGACATCCTGGCGCGCTTTCTTCCGGATGTCCTGAAGAGATCCTCGGGATATACTAATGGGATTTTCTTCGAGTGTCTTGTGGAGGTCCTCTCAGGACATCTTGATGAAATCTGCTCAGGACATCTTAGTGGACTTCTCTTGGGATATCCTGAGGAGATCTCCCCACAGAGCATCGGGACGGGGTTTTTTTCTGACGTTAATTTAGCAAAAAAATATTCTATAATATATTCATATTTATTCCGGAATTTTATTTTTTTTAACAAGCAATTAATTATTGTCTTAATTTATTTTAGTTTCTGTATTATTTTTTTTTTTTTTTGTTTATTTATTTTAGGTCGCATGCACCTTACATTATTATTGTATCATTATCTGTATTATTATTTCCCTATATGAACCTATTTTTTCTATAATTATACAATGTTTAATGCTCGAAAATAAACTTAAAAAAACCTCACCCGACGCACGCACGTTATAACGACTGGACCAATATCCTGCCTGGCAAGGCCTGTTCAAAATTTCTACTAGGGCGGTAGATTGTAGAACTGATGTATTAAATTTAATCAGACATTTGCAAAATAAATGAAAATATATAACGTAGTATCTAGCAGTATCGGTGTATGTGTTGACTAGTTTTATAGTAAATATAGATTATCTATTATAGAATATAAACATATGATATTCGGGAGGATATGAGGGTTTCATATGCATAAGTGCACGTTTTTTGAATTTGCATTAAATACAAGTATATCTTTGGTACATTTCGGGGACCTATATTTTTTGTTTGGTACATTTTGAGGACGCTGTGTCTACTTTGGGCACGGTCCCCACTTTTTTCATATATCTTTGGTCTAGTTTGGGGACTGTGGTGTTACACGATGCGGAATAAAAAACCGAGTTTTAGGCAGGTTGTGACTATATAAGACAATATCTTTCTAACTACACCTACATGAAAAGGGCTACTTGTATACAAATAATACACATACAGAAATAATAGTTAGGTTAGGCTAGTTTTAAGCGGGGGGGTCCGGGGGGGGCAGCCCCCCCGCCACGCACCCTCCCCCCCACGCGCCCCCTTCGGGGGCGTTCGCAACGTTTTTCAGGACAGTCCCCAAACTGTACCAAAGATATAGTTATATATATATATATATATACCCACATTCTTATGAACATAACTATTTCGTCGATGATTTTTGAAAATTAGTCTCATCATGTTAGGACATCCTCGGAACGTCCTGAGGATATCCAGAATGGATATAGGACATTAAGGACATTAAATATAGCATCTAGACGAAATAATCGAAATTCATCGATTAAGTGTTTCTTCCAGTCTAAAAGGCACTCAATTTCAATGATAATTTGTATTCTCAGATGTTAAATAATTGCAGTGAAAATCCTAGCTATTTCATCAAACATGAGAGATTATACCCATCGCAGAGAAATTAACATATAATATATATATATGCATTAATAATTAATAAACTCATCATTAAATGAATTGATCTTTTATTATTTTATTTTTATATTGTCAGCTTAGTAATAATAACCATTATTATACCCTAGTAGAAAATGAGTCCAGTTTTTGGCTAGTTTCTGTCCAGTTTGCTGTTTTCCCATGTTAAAGGTATAGCATAACTGGGCAGTGTAACAGAAAACTGGACGGATTTCTACCAGGGTATACGGCTTGAAATTAACTTAAAGATAGTTTTACTTATTTCAATTCAAATAACAATGATATCTGAAACGTGAATCTTCTTTACGAATTCAAAAAAAATGAAAATTAATTTGAAATAAATTGACATGTCTTTCAGTTCAAATGGATAAATTGATAAATGTATAATCACTTATAAGTGATTTTTTTCTTATTCGATAAATATTCACTTTCAAATAAAATTTATTAATAAAAATTATTCGAATGCGTGAAAGAAAACAGGGAACTTATTATAAGTGAATTTTCATTAGTTTCAGTGCGGAGAACCCACTTTGTTTTTATTGTCATTTCCGCCACATTGTTTTCTTTTTCAATGTGGAAGTGAAATCTCATTGCACGTAATTTAATATATTATTTAGCATCGTCCTGTAATTTGTTAAATTTCCCTTCATAAAACTGGTATGCACGAAGCGCTTAATTAATCTCGGCAAGGAATGTCTTTGATCCTGTTTGACGAATGTGCAGCAGGTGCCATATGCGAAGAGAATGATGCCGCAAAACAATGTATTAAGACATTTAAAAATATGTTGTGGGAAAGAAAGAAATTTTCTATTCGGTCGAAGTTAGAAAAGATTCTATGTACTGCAGAACATCCTGCGGGAGATTTATGCATATATGTTTAGAGTTTCATGCTTCCTATAGACTAAGAGAACGTCATGTTTCAATGCGGCTTCCTTAGATTGCGTACACTTTTATGTCCCAATTTGTGCAAAAGCACACTTCAGTGAATTTTTTTGGAATTAGAGTAATTTTTAATACAAATTGATTGTAATTGTAAACGTGAAATATTTTGTACAATATAATATAAATGTACGTATATTGACAATACTTTTGTAAAAATTTGAAAAATTTTTGAAATCAGTGCGAATCACTTCGACCCGAACCGTAGATCGGACAAAGTATTGTTTAAATATAATCAAACGGTTAGTTTAAAAATGCCTAGCAACGATGAAAAATGAACTGTAACTTCTTAAAAAATAATTTAATATAAATTTCAGTGGTATGACGGTTCATAACATTATATAGATAATTTAGTTGTCACAGAATTAAATGACAAGTTGTAGACACTTTTGTGATACACAAATGTTAAATAATGGGCAAAGAAAAGACAATATCTTTCTAACTACACCTACATGAAAAGGGCTACTTGTATACAAATAATACACATACAGAAATAAGTTATTTCGCTTTACGAAGTTGATTAAATCCACATGTAACAATGGTCAGCATATTTCTGCGGTAAGGTGACATAAAAGTCTTTCTCGCCTGTCTCTCTATACTAGTTATTAAGGAGGGTCTAAAGTAGAACACTTACCGTCCTAGCATCGTAAAGAGAAAAGTTTAAATTAAAATGTTACATAACATATAAAATCCAAGAAAATATACTATTAAAACTAACAATTGAATGAGAACTCTTCGGTATGAAGCGTGTGTAACAAAAATAATTTATTTACGTAAGTTCTAATTCAATATTTAACTAATTTTACTAGTATCTTATCGATAATCGTATATCTTATGTAGAATTATCATACCAGCGATCAAATTCTGAAAAAACTTTTCAATCACTTTTAACTTCCACCTTTTCTTTGTAGCGAGGTTAGGTCGGTAACTGGCCTACTCCAAATTGCTTTAAGTTATTTATCCTCGTGAAATGATATTGTTGCGCCGGTTTTACAATACCGTTGTAGTAAGGAATTATTTAGAGGCCTTATATTAAGAATTTTCACACTTATCCATAAATAAGGTAAAAAAATTATGTTGATGTCTACTTGAATTTTTCAATTTATTTGTAGTAAAGCATGTCTGAGTATAAATATTGTGAATTTAATATATTTATTGAAAAAATCGATTTATATTAAAAAAATCCGAGTTCATTGAATTTTTTTCAAGTTACCTATAAGAATATAATTTTCACTGTACGCAGTATTTTTCATATAAAGTAATGAAGTTGAATAAGGAACATACAAGAAATAAAAATATAAGTACATGTATGACTGAAATCAATCTAAAATATATTATTTAAAATTATTGAATCGTTAGTTTATGCTCGTTGGTTGGAAATCAGTTATTTTAACGTTTAAAGTCGTTTTCGCGGCTGCGTCATTGTCCATGCGCGCGTTGAACTCTCCGGCTTGGAAATACAATTAGACACAGATTATTTTCTGCATTACGTGCTTAATAATTTAATTGTTATTATGATTATTTTCTAATTATTTTACCACCAACACTTGAATTATTCCTAAAGTTTGTACACTGAAATATAATTTTGATAAAATATAATATATACTTTAAAAAAAGATTAGGCAGAAGTTTGAATTGAATCAAAAATAGGTTATGTTGAATCGGTTCACATTCCACCAAATTCCCTCTCTCAAAAAAGTAACTAGAGTTTATAAAAGTAAAATTATAAAGATATCCGACACAAAAAGAACGTAAAAAATAAAAATCGCATTATAATAACGATCTATGTATAAAATACGAACGAAATTATCCACTATTACATATATGTAGTCAAACAAGAATCGCAGCTTATGAAGACTACCTGACCACCAAATATCAAAAGTATATGCTCAGAAATTGGAACCCTATGATGGTTCAAATTGATTATAATTCATATACTTTACGATCGCCATATTCACTGAGAAGTAAAATTTAGCTACCTCATATGACAAAAGGCAAAGAATTATTTCATTTGTGGCTTTTGCAATAAAAACAAGATGTATTGGGTAGATTTCAATGATGAAATCTACCCAAAGAAACATGGCTGTCCCTCGCGCCAAATATTTACAGGTTTACTATATGAGCGAGAGGCTATCACTTCTCTTGATTGTTTTTCAATGAGTATGTTCGGACAAAGTCCGGAAAATTGTTAATGAACAAATAATCATGCAAAGTTCAATTGAAATGAGAAAATGATAATAAATAAAAATGTTTTTTTTTTTTTTTTTTTAACAAAAATATTTAAAATGTAAGTACTTTGTCAAGAAAGATAACATTTCCTTTAAGTTTTAGTAAAGAACTGCGGTGATTTTAAATATAATTTATATTTGTAACACAATATACACACTTGAGAAATCACGAGTTTAAAAGATATCACGCTGTATTCGTTTTATCTATATGATTTTCAGTTAATTTTCATGAATTCGAACTAATTTAGAAATGAACCTTGGGAACCGATGTATTTAACGAACTATGAAATTTCACAACTTTTCGTGCAAAGCGTTGGACACGGTCTCGTAATTCATTGCGAGGCCTAACTTCATACTCATAATTTCTTATGAAATACAAAACGACTAATTTCCAATATAGGCAACTTATTTTGCTCACCTAAGAAACAAGGATGTTCTGCAAGCACATTTTTTCGTTACTTTTTGGTGACCTCGGTGTAACAGTAGTCGACGACCTCGCACTCGTGGAAAACCTTGTTCAGGACATTCTACAGTGTTTCCTGGATGCTGTTGATACAGAAACTGAACGACTGACTGCGAAACCCGAAGGTAAAAGAGAAAGGCCGTCTCCTTCTGTCAGTAGTTCCAACGTACTCTTCTCATTGGCGCTTAACACCTACTCTTCTTCTTCAAATCCGAAATTTCAAATCTTTATTTCTTGCCTTTATTTCACTGATAACTTTAATTTTTTTATAATCCTTAAATGTAATTATAACTCAAAACGCGCACGCGACGTTCACATGTACAAGACTGTCTACGGAGATCGAAAAATTTCGTTCGATATGCCGGAACGTCGGAAAAGTTGTTACTCCTTGAAGGTAATAACTATTGGTGGACGTGGGTGAAAGTTACTGTAGCTTGAAACGTCATTCCGTTATAACACGTGGTTGTTGCCACATATCGCGGATACACCATAGTTCAAGAAGTTTTTACCAATTGTTACACCTTGATTTGCCCCGCTGCTGCCATCTTCTAGGCAAAGAAACAAGTTATACCATAAACTTCCATGGTAACCTTCTGAAGGTAAGGATAGAAAATGTCGGGAGAACTTTTAATTTTGTTAGTTTGAACGTTGTCAAATCGGACATTGAATATAATTTCAGACCTAATGTTGGTAATGTCTACGATCCATCGGATACTTCAACCTTAAATCCATTTAAGGGAAATATAAAGTGTTATTTCTATTTCAATTGGCTTGGTTATAGTCTAACTATAGATTTATGATTTACTCGGTTAACATAAAGAAACTATTCCCCTATAGATAAGTTTTTAATTGTTCTTATTCTAATATACATCCGAAGTTTAATACATATCCACCTGTAAGTATCGATGATAACACAACAATATTAAACACTTCTTCAGAATTTTAATCATCGCCTTTACTGACATTATCGTCATCCGATAAATTACCGTCAACACCGTTAATAGTATTATATCTTATGGTGCACTCGTGCTCAGAATTTACATGGCATTAAATTTGTGGCCATTTCAAACAGCTTGCGGCATTTCAATATAGATGTCACAGTTTGCATCACGCCCAGAGGGGCAACGACTTGTATTTTTTCTGTATACAGTCAATAACACTATACCGGAACTAATTCTGTTTTACCGTGTAGATTGAAATACAGTTTTTTTAGAAATTGCATTTTCCACACTTATAACGAAATGTACTATTCCTTAATAGTATATAAAAATGCTGTAAAAAATTTCGAATTTCCCGCATACTGTTATGACAAATGTCGTTCGTTACTACTCTCTGCTAAAAATGGGACGACATATTTAGACATGTAAGGCTCACCTGACAGTTAAATGTACTTTGAGCATTCAAGCAGCATGAATTCAGATAATTTTGGCATCCAGGAAGCGTTCAGGGCATGCCATTTTAACTATACGGTTGTGCGGGAAATGTAATTTAACGCACTTGTAACGAAATGTACTACTTCGAGTTGTCACATTTTTCAGTTAGTCATATTGAGTTGAAGATTAAATATGCAGTACCATATTTGGCAAGTTTTGAAAAAGAAATGTTTACTTGAACTTTACAAATTTATGTATCCATAATCACGCGAACAAAGTAGGTACAGTCCAGAAGGCAGAGGATAAGTCCTATAGTGCAGTTGGTGTTCAGATAATAACTGTATCTTATTTTAAAAAAATTCGTTTTGATAAAATCTTTCAAATCTTGTTGCTCAAAATCTACCACAAAATCAAAAATTTTGTCTGAAGCTTAACAAACACTATCAATCAATTGAATGTAATTTTCTCCGAGATTGTGTAGCGTATTATCAAAGCTTTTAAAACAGAATCTCTGTTTTGCGTGCGAGATTTTGTCACGAAAGGACAGAAAGTGCGAAGCATGAAGGCGGATGCCATAATTTCGCAGTAATTCGATATAATGATACGGACCTTAAGAGTTAAAGCGACTAATAGATACAAACACCACTGAATTGTGACAGAGCTCCATGCAAAGTATAGCGGAGAACTGGCAAGTATGTGTTTTCATCTCATCCAGTTGGCACGTTGCTTCCGCGAAGTCTCAATGTAAAAACCGCGCCTTCTTACGGAATATAATATGCAGCCATTATCTTAACGACGTGCACAACTAGTTTCGTGAATATTTAAAAGAAAAAGAAGTTCATTCATCCGTTATGGAGTCTATGTTAATCTTTTTAGAAATTTGTAAGTAACGTAAATAAACAATTAGTGTAATTGGTTTCAAATTACAGAGTACTTTGGTTTTAGGTTTGGTCATTAACATTATCGGTAAACCCATTTTCAATCATTCGGTAAGCAAACGATAGATTTTATATATTCTCCCAATTAAAAAACATACAAATTAATAATAACGTCCTTTTTTACGAGGCTGTAATAATTAAATAAATAATTTATTGTAAATTTTGTTAATTGATTAAAATTAAAACTTTGTAGGATGTCGACTTCCTAGAATCCTATGAAGATACAAATTCAGCCAATAGAGACATTTTCAACAATTTGCTGTTTAATTTTTCATGCAAAGGGAGACCCCCCGGACTCTATGCCGATCAAGAATACGATTGTCGAATTTTCCATATTTGTTACGAAAATACAGAAGGAATACCTGTGATTTGTGCATCCGATACGATGTTCGATCAACGAGAAAGAATCTGCGATTCTCAGGAAAACGTAGACTGCGAAAGTGCTCATGAATGGTATTATGTTCTAAATGAATCAGTAATAAATGATTTAAAGAAATACAATGGAAATTATGGATTGAATCTGACTATATTATAATTCGCAGGTTTAACGTGAATGTGTCGAAGACAACTGACAATTTTGAAGACGAAGAAAATGATGTGCCAACTGTTGTACCACTCATGAATATGGCAATATAAGCTGGTGCCTTCATTATGATTGTAGTTCAAACGTAATTTAATTATTATTATTTCAAATACAATATTATAAAAAAGTTTCAGGTACAATATGAAAACCTCCCACATTTACAAATTAAATATGATTAAATATGAATAATGAAACATGTAATTTTTAAATATTTAACAAATTTGAATTGTTTTTAACGGTTGGCGTGTCATGATTTTATTTTATTTCTATAAATATTTTTCTCAAGCTATAACTATGAAGTATTTCGATTAGGTAGGTAAGGTACATCAGGAATGTCGGTAATTTTTTTTTTATTTTTCATATAAACGTAAAGCATAAAGTTTAAAAATTTCAAATTGATCAGTGAAGTGAAATAAAAAACATCCCCTTATCAATATTAATGTACTTCGGATATTCATAATATAAATTATGAATGATAAAATTAAACGAACCCAACACCATCGTTCCCGTAACATTTTCTGGAACTATATCGATCACTTTTATATCTACCACATATTAGATAGTACTTTAATTTAATATTGCGCAGTTCACCTGTGAATTTGAATAAAATATCAGTCAAACAAATTCGTCGTCAAGTACGTACAATTACGTAATTTACATAGCCCTGACCATAACCCGCGCTTATGCAATAATTATTTTGCCCTGTTTACTTAAATATAAATATAATGAATATAATGCGATGCAAAATCAGTCTCTGTTCCCTCGAAACTTACCATTAACAGTTTAGGAAAATGAATAATTTAAATATTTCCTAATGTAGCGTAGTTACTTAACCTATGTACTTTGCTTAGCTCTCGAACTGAAATGCATGCGCTTTTGCATGTAGTTTAACTTCAAATTGGTATGCTTAAAAACAATGCATCACTAGTACAGGAAATACTCAGCCTCATTGGTGCCATTGAGATTAAATTTATCTATTACAATTTCTTACAGTAGAATGTTAGTAAATAGTTATCTTAGTAAAAGAGATTTAGTATAATAAGGTACATTTAAAATACGATTACTAAACATGTTGAGGCCAAACAATTCCTGGACCATGCCCTGCATTGTCGTATACATATTTAATATTTGGACTGTTAGGAGTACCGAATATTGTATCTCTAATCAGCCCAACCACAGCAGCACCTAATGCCGCATTGCTCAACATCGAAGCAACTGAAGCCGCGGCTCGTGCATGCGCCAATGCTAATTGTACGACAAATGATAGTAGTAGACCAGCACCTGGCATGAATTGGGTTTTCATACGCCTTTCGATTTCAATTAAATTGGTTGTCCTTGTCTTGTCCACTAGCTCCTCGTTCACCCTTGGCAGTTGTATCTTTAATGCGGACCGCCCTAATGTCTTACCGTAGCTAATATATTTGTCAACGTACTCGTTCATAATTGCTTTAAAATTTGATAACATTTCTTGCTTGATCGTTTTCTTTTGTTGATTTTTCACGTCGTCGTCGATCGAATTAAAGATGATTCGTGCTTTGGGTGAAAATGCCCTTGGTATTTCAAAAAGATTTTCCTGATCTTCGAGAGGTACAGATTGTAATTCATCAATGGCATTAACATTTTTCAATTCATCGTGAAAAGTTTTTAAATTCTCTGTCCCGAATAACTTCAATTGATAAACCATATTTTCAATCCAGTTACGTCCGAAAAGTACTTTGAATTCATAATTTATGTCATTAATACTGAAATAATGCCCAATGCCTTTGCCTTTGACATCAGCGATGCTTCGTTTTATTCTCTCTAACAAAGATGAGATGGTGCGTTCATTTTTTTCTGAGCCAGTTTTGTCATTTCGTTGATCATCGTTATCCTCGAAACCACGCATACTTTTATCTTTCTTTCCTTTAGTTCTATTCGATTTTATTTCAAACATTTCTTCTAGAACATCACTGATTATTGATAAAATGCCCGGACGAGACTTGTCTTTTATCCTCGAACCTCTCCCTTCTCGAGATCCAGAAACACTAATATCCAACTCTCCATTACCATTCCCCTTAACTTTTAGCAATCCAACATTTATTTCAAATTCATCTTCAATCAGCGATTTATACCAATTCAACAAATTAGCTTCAATCGCTTCCTTTCGAACCAGAAGGTCCTTTTCAAACTCGGTATACGACATCCCCAGCAAGTCTTCAAACTTCGATTCAGATTCTGAACGTCCATCTCTAAATGGCAAAAATGGAATAGACGACAATGAAGGAATTGACGGAAGTGATGGCAGTGTTGGAAGATTACTAGAGATCATCGGCCAAACGAAAATCCCTACGCATCGAATGAAGCTCAAACTCCGAATGCACTGCATTAATTGATTCATGAAGCCACGGTTTGCTGTTTCCGCATTCAAATCTTCGACAAACTTAAGAATTTCATACTGATCCGCTGATAGCGATGATTTATCCATATCATTTAACGTATCTACAAAATATTCCTTAGGAAAATCATCGCCTAAATTTTTATTTTTACCATTCTTGGTAGCAGACATCTGAACCAGTAACTGCAGTAATTCTGTTTCAGTGATGTTAGGAACGGTGATATTCTGAGGAAGTCTTCGTGGAACTGAATTTTTCTTGTGATCTGGCAAATCGTTTGGATAGGAATCGAATAGATCTACGACGCTTCTTTTTCTCCTACTGAAACCATTTGTACTATAATCAGTGTGTTTGGGTGTATCAGATGACGCACGTTCAGGTTGTTCTTTGAAGGACGTAACTCTTTCCTTTGACCAATCTAAGAAGTTTGCTGCTGGTTGCCCTGCGAATTCGAGGACTCCGTTTCTGGGACTTTTTGGCTCTAGAATTTCGAGAGTGCAAATAATTAATCAATATTTATTCTTCTTTCAAACATTATGTTCAATATTAAAGAAGACTGTTATGTGGAAGAAAACAAAAAATATGTTACACACTGGTGAAAATATATTTAAAATAATATTTTAGAAATGGAACAAAATAAAAATAATAACAAATGTTCACTTTTCACATATCATAAATCGAAAGTCGTCTTCAAGTTCAGTTTTATTAAACGCGTTCACCTACTGGCGTTGTAACTTCAGCCTTTTCAAATAATTGACTCTGATCTTGTGAAGAGGTCATTTCCTTCTTACTTGAACCGGCCGACAATTCTCCACCTTGAACTGAGGAGCTTCCTGGAGATCTTCTCAATGATGGAACATTACCAGGAATTTGAGGAGATGATTTGGAAAATGGGTTATTAAAATAATTGGGTAATTGAAAATTGTGTGGAAAGTAATCTTGAATATTTAAATTAGGAGACGAGGGGGACGGACTTAAATTTGGAATGTTAGAAATAGACGGGATACTCGGAGTGGAAGGATTCAAATTAGGAATATTTGAAATGGCTGGAATATTCGGGGGAGAAGGATTGAAATTAGGAATGTTAGAAATCGACGGAATACTGGGTGAATTCGAGTATTCATTTGGATAAATTGTATAATGTAATGACTGGTCCTCGCAAATGTCGGGAATGTTAATGTACTGTTTTAAAGTTGGCCAACTAATGTATTGCGTGCAAGAAAGGAAGCTGTAAAAACGACTGCATTCAAGCATTCTAGCACGAAACTCGGATCGAATGGATGCAGGTAGGAGGCTTTCAGTCATGTGTAAAATGTTCAGTTCTTGGGGAGAGAGAAAAGCTACGGACGATGTTGAAAATGACGGGTCGGACGAATATGGCAATTGATTATAATTAATTTTCGTGCCGAAATCGGAGATTGATCTGGAACTTGTGGAAACAGCTTCTTTTAAAATGTTTTCAACTTCATTGAGCATACTAGCTGGATAATTGGATTCCGGACGTTTAATTTCCTCGGTAATGTTTGGAAACGGTGGAAGGTGTGGATATACTTTAGCCAGTGCTGGGAAAACTAAGTCTCTTGTACAGTTTAAGAAGGTATCATTTTGATTGCATTTGAATACCTCTTCCAGAAATCCTGACCGAGCTGATACCGGAAGAAGACTTTCAGCAAGTTGTAAAATGTATGCTTGTTTGGCACTAAAGGCTTCCTTAAATTCTAGTGAATATACAAGAGATTGGGTAGACACTTCCGGCAAATCAGGTGTTGATATTAATAGAGAACGTAATATTGCCAAAATAGTCGATTCCGGGTGTTTCGGAAAAATTGGCGCAAATCTAGTATCGGTTATTGTTACCGTGGTCTCCCCTTGTTTTCCTGTTTTCACGTTTGTTTCAATCGCTCCCTTGTCATTGACTTCTGAAGCTGGTGAACTAACCGTATTTTGATTTTCCTGTAAATTTCCAAAATTTGGAAAACTAGGAATTCTAGGAAAATTTTCAGTTAAAGCTGGCCATACTACTTCACGGGAACATATAATAAAATTATGTTGTCGAACACAATTTACCATGCGGCTAAGAAAAGAGGGACGCATGTTTTCGGGGAGTAAATTTTCCGCATCTCTTATAATTTTCTCTTGTTTTTCTGTTAAAATTGTCGCATATTCTGGAGACCTGACAAATGATGCTTCTTGTTTATTGTGAGAGTTTGGCTTAGCAAGCTGAATGTTTTTAATGATATTCTGGATCACATTTTCTGGTTGTTCTGAAAATACCGGAATAAATCTCGTTCCAGTAATAGATATTATTGGTGTATTTACATTTTTCTGTGCAATTCTTTCAGGTAAACTGATTTCCGATAGTAAAATATCATCCGATTTCGTAGCAGCGGTAGCTTTTATTTTAAATCCTGCATCGGGTTGAGTGCTTTTTTGAATTTGCGGAAAAGCAGGTAGCGTTTTCACATAAATGCGAACCGTGGGCCATATTATTGCCTTGGCACATACTGTGAATTCGTTTTGTTCATTCAAACATAGATACAGTCTACTTACGAGTTCCTCGCGAGCATTAGGTGGAATTAGTCCTTCAGCAAGGCGCAAAATAGTAGATTGAACTTCGCTGAGTCTCGGGAACACAACCATTTTTCTACTTGTAATTATTGAAGGGGAAAGGGGCGTGGGGCCCATCGAATCTCGAATTCCTTTCAAAATCTCTACGAGTTTCAGTTCCAGCAGAGTCGATAGCTTCGCTTGATCTTTATTATCAGGAGGTACAAATGAAGCAATGGGTGGCTCAGTTACTTGTTCAGCTGCAGGTTCAACTGTTGGTGGCTGAGTTTGGGATATCGGTTTTCCCAAAAAGTCAGCAATTTCATCTATACTTGGCGGAGACGGTATAAATTCTACAAAATTCGGGATCTGAGGTGGTACTTCGAAAGTTGTAAAAATTTCTAGAAAATTTGGAAATTCGATAAGTGTCGGATTCCACTGCCTGACAACTGGCCATGTCGAATATTTCATACAATTCATGTAATTATATTTGCGAATACATTTGACAGTTTTTAATACATAATCAGCTCGAAGTGAAATCGGAAGAAGCTGCTCCGCAATATGAATTGAAGCTATTTGATCTTGATTGATGATAAAGTTTTTGGGCTCAGTAGTAAAATCAATTGGCGACGGCGCAGTTGCGATTCTTGGGAACTCCCGTAAAACGTTGCTCAGAATGTAATTAATGACTGCCTCCGGTTTCGGTTGCTTAACGTGAATAGCGTTGGCTTCGATAATGGGTAGTTGTCCAAAGCCATTGTCAAACCCCGGAAAGGGTATAATTGAATAATTTGGGTAAACGGTCGTTGGAGGTGGAAAGCTTTGATAAAAAGGAAAATCCGGAAGAGCTGGATAGTACTGTTTCATGGTTGGCCATGCAAAATATTTAATGCAACTGTAATATTCGAAACGTCTGACACATGAGAACATTTTATCCGAGTAATCGTATCGTGCTTTTTCCGGTAGGAACATTTCCGTTATCTGCAATATTTGCAGTTGACCAGGTGTCAATAGCTTCGACAAAGTCTCGTTTTTCGGATTAATGAATGTAGGTGATTTCTCATCGATTGGAGTTTTTCCTAGTGCATCTTTCAACATATTGAAGACAATCCTTTCTGGTGAAGCTAATGGCGATTGAAAGACAGCGATGATCGGATGGTGATATCTTGCGAACTTTGATTTCTCCCGATCGCCTAAAAATAAATCCGCGATATTGATTTCGATCGGTAATGTCGGAAAACTTTGAATTAATGATTGTGGAATGTGATCTACAAGCATGGGGTAAATGAAAATTCGCATGCAGTTCAAGACGCTTAAACCACGAATACATTCAAACAAGTTCTCGGTGAAGGATTGTCTTTTGTTCGGGGCAGTTAATTGTTGGGCACATCTAATTACTTCAAGCTGTGTTTCATTCAAACTACCAGAATTATCGGCTTGGCTAAAATATGTGCTCGGTTCGCGTAATAAATTCTTTGCTGATAAAAGTGATTTTAACGTGTTAAGAAGCTGACTTTCAGAAAATGTTGGAACATTGGGCAAAATGTCTGTTGCTTCCTCTCGCAATTTCTCCATAAACGTAATGTTTCGAATTTGATTTTGAATTTTAAGCGCTTGTTCTTTTAATTTCTCAATTTTTGATATTCTAGGGATATCTATAAATTCTGAATTTGTGAAAAATCTATCAGTATTACGTAACCGCGAGATAGGGTTTAAGACTCTGTGAGAAATTTCAAGAGTAAAATATATTTTATGTACATTGTGTTCGTCTTTCATAATACCTGATTTGCTCGAACGCGAAACTACAGGATCTATGCGCATCGCATCGGGTTGAGCCTCAGACACCTGAATTCCTCCATCACTCTTAGCACTGGACGATTGTTGCGGTACGTCTTGCGATATATCAGCATTTCTGGCGATGTCTTCAACGATTAAACCATGATCTGCGTGGATATCCGAAGCCGTCGGTTTTATAATTTCTCGCAAATTTTCTTTTTGCTCATGTTCGTCATGGAGGGATTCATCAGGAACCAAGTCTTCCTTGATTTTCGGAAATGTCGGTACAACATCTCCTACTTCTCTTAGTCTTCGAAATTCTGAATAATATATTTCTGGAATGACGGATTCATGCGGTTGGTTTTCTTGCGAATCGCTGTTGCGCGACTTAACATTTTCCGCAAAGTTGGAAACTGCTACAGGAACCGGTACTTTCTCTATTTGAATATCCCTCAAATTGACTTCCGAATTAATCACGTCGCTTCTTTCAGCATTATCATCTTCCGTATTGACATTCACGTCAAATCTTCGAATTCCTTCTAAACTAGGATCATCTTTGTGCAAAAGTTGCTTAAGTGGCACTTGGGATTCCTCCTTAGAGATTACAAATTCGGAATTCGCAGGAACTTCAGGAGAATGCTGCTTTCCACTGCTCCCGATATCCCCTTTGTTGTCCGCATTAGCTTTGACCTTGGCATCTTCGATTCGCTTGACACCTTCGATCCGTAATTTTCCATTGATGTTGGTTTTTTCTAATTCGACGGTTTGATAATTCCTTTCTTGCACTTCACCAACATTAGAATAGTGCTCGCGAGGGACAGTTCCCGCTTTGCATTCTCGAGGTAGGACTAGGAATAGGTAAAGGGTGAAGGAAAAAACTAGGATGGACCTACGAAGTCGTCCACTGCCGGACACGAATGCTCTCATGATCACGGCCGCGATGCGAATGCCTCGGATGGCTAGCTGCCGGTCGTCTTCTATAGTCTATGGTCAGGTATGGACTGATATACGCATACTAGTATTTCTACATAGGTGGAGAGACAGACGCATAGTACACACGCTCAAGACTCGTTCACCATCACCGCCCGGTTCGCAAACCAGGTATTCCTATTTTTTTTAACGCTCGGCGCGAAGATCCTCAGGGTTGTCATTAGGCTTGCAGGATATAACGGGCGAAGTATCTGTACGCTCGCTGCAAAGCAGACAAAGCAATTGCTCGCTGCTGCCTCGTTATGGACAGGAGTCATGAGCCTGTGTTGTTCTTGGCTCTTTTACTCGTGTTTGTACGTAGCCCAGACACACCACGGCAAAAACGTTGCCGGGGAAGAAATATTAAACGAATTCCATTGAAAATGTGCAGTAAAGAAGGATTTCAATCGAAGGCTTCTCACAACTCAGTTATTATTTTAAAAATAAGAGCTGGGTTAATTGAATTAATATGTCTAATCTATTGTACAATGAATATATACAATGTTAGTTTAGTGGTACTCTTGTCTTTCATTTATTGGTAAAATACCATAGCATTATAAATAAAAGTATTCAATTGAAAAGAGTGAAAAATTAAACCAGAAATCAGTTAAATCAGAGAATACAATTAATTAAGTTTTATTGCATCCCAATGAAATGCATTTCTATAATTTCATTATTCTAATTAAGTGCGGACAAAGATTAATTGTTTCTGAGTAGTTTAAAATATTTTTTCTTTATTTTGGACGGCGATTTGTTCAAAAATAAAAACCTTTTTTTAAAAAACGATACAAATTATTCGTTTTAACAAAACGTGTAAATACTGAAAAATTTTCATTTTCATTTACATATGAAAGGAGTGTATACTTAAAACGGCACACATAGTTTACGAGCCGCGCAATTGCTATTATCATACTTGTGCGAGAATCTCGCTCCCTTCGCAGTCGGCGACTTTCAGATATACGTTTGCGCTTATCTTGCACGCAACGATACCAAGGGTTGAATTTTTAAACCTTGAGCCCTGGCTCGTCCGATGCTGGGAATTGCGGACTTCGTGCAGGAGTTAAGAAAGAGAGAACAGACCTCGCGACTATTTTGCACGTTTATTTTCCAGCATGGCCGGTTACTTACCTTTCCACTCTCCAGTTCATCTTCTCATCTCCTCATCTCCGTCTTACTTCGTGTATGGATTAAGTGCAAAGACGAGGCAGTAAACCTGTATTTACTACCTTTTTTTATTTACTCGGTGTCTCTTTAGCGTAGGGTCAGGGCCGGCTATGGAATCGTGGAGGCCGATGACCGATGAATCTTCCTTCATTTTTCTGAAAATTAATCGTCATGAATATATTTGTCGCTAGCCAGATTACTTAATAATAAGCGATCGAACGAATCTGCTTAAAACCATAGAGAAAATGATAAAATCCAGATGTTTTATCTGATTTTATCCATAGATCAAAATGTATGCTTTATCGTTTGTCGTAATTTTTAATGGACAATTTTCTAAATTGAAGTATATTGCGCACGACTGGCGAGACGACCAGTAAACAAAAATTTATTATCTAAAAACAACATGAATTAACATAGCAAGAGTGAAGAAAAACGATAATAAAGATGCTAAACATCTAATATAGACATTAAAGTTTCGTTTGTTAAACTTGCCCGTGGACGTCGTCTGTTTGACGTCCAATTGTAAGCTTCTTTATAAATTATTTCAGATCTTAAACATGTTAGTACGGACATCTTACTGAACATGGCATCTCGAATATTTCGGGAAATAGTAGTTGCTAAAAGTGTCGCCAATACTTTTTCATCCAAAAGATTCTTAATCCTTAATCATTTCCCGAGGATTTATGCATTACATATATTAAAAATATAAATATGTATATGTATAATTTTATAGAAGGGTGGTTACGAGGACATTTTTTGAAATATAATGGTAGTTATGGGGACATTTGGTACTTACGGGGACTGTCCC
>JAPYZR010002544.1:0-16557 GCA_030522945.1 Trichopria nigra
AATGTACCTGTAGATTATCGCCACGAATATACATGTCAGATTATAATTATTATATATACGTACATTATGACCAAGGAGCATATATTACAATATTACAACCGAAATTAGCCTGCGGCGTCACCCGTGCATCGAAATGCTACTCGTTGTAAGTATTATTACCCACAATTACGAGTGTGTGCCTGAATTTTACGTCGTTTATTACTTTGATACTTTCAATTCGTTGGATTGTTATATATATGTAGCAGTGACAATTACTCGTTAAAACAATGAAATATTTCATTCAATAACACAAGGATGAAATATGTTATCATGTCGTATCATTCTTGGATCTCTGTAAAATATATATATATATATATATGAAATAGTCCATTGTCGAACAGTATTCCAAAGATTGCACTAGATAAATGAAATTTTTCTACAATGTTACTGATACTCAATTATACTGTTCAACAATAGACTATTCCCAGCAAATAATTCAGATTAATTCAGATTGATTACCGATGAACACTTCCTAATCCTTCTTTATTTATAATTTAAAACTAATATTGAATGATTGAAATAATTTAAAATCATCTGCTTACATCCGAAATGTATGACTGTTACTTACACATCAAATTTAATGTTGTCGGCGCACGGTGTAATGTTGGGATTACTTAAGTAGATTATATACGCGGTGAGTCAGACAGCACAGCAGCATTTACTGAGAACCTTAAGTATCGAATATTTTATCGGTTTGTTTATTGATATACTTGTTTATTGCATACATATGTATATATATTAAATGGATTTTGCAATTACAGATATTAAGCGTTTCTTGATTACTAATGACGAATCTACCAAGTGTTGTCCAATTGAAAATGATAACACCACTATAGCGGACCTAAGTAAAAACTTTTCTTGAATTCCGTTTAACTTATAATAAAAATTTAAAATGTATAACATTGATTAGAAAGCCAAGACTCGATAGCACTACAAATACTTTCTGTGACATAATGTGACAATTTTCTTACACTTTTAACCACCATATTTAAATACGATCGAGTTCGTAAATTAAATACATTTCCTACCAACTTTTTTACTTAAATTAACTTAAATAAAATCTCGATATATATATATATATATATACTTGCTTATTGCATGCACATATATAATTATATATATATATATATATATATGTGCATGCAATAAGCAAGTACGTCAATAAACAAACCGATAAAATATTCGATACTTAAGGTTCTCAGGAAATGCTTCTGTGCTGTCTGACTCACCGCGTATATGATCTACTTAAGTAACCCCAACGTTACGCCGTACGCCGATAACATTAAATTCGATGTGTAAGTAACAGTCGTACATTTCGGATGTAAGCAGATGATTTTAAATTATTTAAATCATTCAATATTAGTTTTAATTTATATAATTTTAGAAAGTTTCCATTGTTCATATCCGATGTGCAAATGTCGATAAAAAATGTGTCAGAAACATCACAAACAAATTTAATATTCCACGTGATTTTTGAACTTTGTTATTGATCATGTCGAATGTATCTTACATTGACCGAAGCAACCTGTAAAAGGAAGATATTCTTTTTCCAGAGATTGTTTTTTTCTTTTTTTTTTTGAATAAGATCCAATTTAACCGAGTACACTGGTTGCTCGAAGAATCTCATGTAATTTCGAGGAACCGTGCAGAAAATGCAAAGGTGAGATCTTCAGATTCCCCAAGATCAAAGAAGTATGGTGGATGGTGGTTGCATAGAAATATCTCACGCTTTTGCTCTTTTCTCGCATCCTTTGGGAGCGAGTGAAAAAGCTCAAAATCGAAAGTAGCGTACGAACCTACCTACCTTTATGCAAACTACATTATGACGTGAGTGTGCGTAGGTGCACCAGTACGAAAGGATGTTACGAAGCAACGACGTTCGGGCTTCCGGCAATCTCAATCACACAAGGAGAACCTGACGCCATATTGACGTTCATTGCACGTTGCATGCAAGAGAATCCATTCGACTGCTTTTCTTGTTGCCGATGGCTTGTAAAACTTTCTCCATAGCGCTCGAACGACCGATTTATAGAATGATGAATACAAATAAATAAAATAACTTTGGAAAGATTTCTATGAAGTTAAGTCCTATTCATACCGATTTGTAGTGACGTTCCCTATTATATTGACCTGGCCTCTCGAATTACTTGAAATAAATAAAATATGGAGTATAAATAGTAATGCGAACGTGGTTATTGACAATGATATTTGCCAGTTTAACGATCGAGGCAAGATCTGCAAAGAAGTATATATGTAGCACCCATCATCAATTGAAATTGAGTCACTTCCTGAGTATCGTTAACAATGGTTCGGTGCAGTGCATGCAATAGGGCAGTAGTGCACCTATCGTTACAAATGTAATGCGAGAGTAAAATACTCGCTCAATGCCTTAACAATGTACGTTAGATCAAGCAATAAAATAAAACTGGTGTCCTTCGAATACGACAGTACTCTCAGTAAACGAAGAAGTATTAAAGTACAAGAAATAGGATTAAGAATGATAAAGAAGTATTAATTTCAGTCCAAAATGAATGCTTCTCTACTATTGTCAATCCTGTTCCTTGTTCTTGAATACTTCTGAATACCTTTTTGTTTACTGGGCTCTTTGCGAGTGACATCAAGGTTCTTTTGATTGTTGAAACAAAATGAATTTAAATGTAACCATTTCAAACATTTTTTACATCCAATTCTATTATCTGTATTTTCAAGGTGGGAAGGACCATTTGAGTAATAGAATGAGTGTCGGTATAATCTCACTCTTTATTGATGGCCAACGTAAATACTATGGGTAATAAACCACGAGATTAGGTTTATTTTTATGAAATATCAATATTTTTATGAACTCGAAGTAAATGTGTTGCGGCTCCATGAAAATAGCAATTCCTGGGACAGTAACGAGTTCCCCGGAATAATATTCCATATTATAACTCAGGCAGACACGTAAGAGGATGGTAAAGACCACCGGGGTTCTCTTGGAAACTCGACACAGTGTCGAGGCCATGTAGATGCTTGATGGGCCTCGGCAAGGGTAAAATCCGGATGTCGAGAGACGTCGCGCAGTAACATCGGGATGGGTATACGACGACGGCGACAGCAAGGATGGCGAAGAGCCGATATGGTTCCGGTAATGGGGGAATCATGTAGTTACGAAGCTCTTGCACTTGGGATGCTTGTGTATGGCCCATACCCTGTATCCCTGGTAAATATACCCATCTTCTTTCAGAGCATCGCCACTCTACGACCGCCGTCTCTTTTTTCCATTCCCTTATGCATTTTTTATTTCGTCCTTTAACTATTTTTCCCGGTTTTCCGCATTATGCTTTACGTCAGTTTACTAACCTATTTCATTTTTTACGAGACATCCCCCTGCTTATTTTTTTCTCTCGCGATTCTTGTGCGAGTGCATTGCTAGAAATGTTGTTATTTACATACGCGTACTTCATTGTTTACATTAAAGCAATCTTAATTGAAGTTGGTCAGTGTTTTCTGAACAAACAATAAATTTCGCGAGTTACCTAAATGAATTACGACCTAAAAGAAGAAATCATTATTTGAATATTAACCTCACTTTAAACTTATTAAAATATTCTTAGCGTGCTCTCAAATATTCTGCCTTTTTTGGAGCCACGATTTTTTTAGAGTATAATGGCATCTGTACCGAAAAATCACAAATGATACGTTCTTACAGTACACTTAATGGTATAAAACCATAAAAATATTGCGTAAATGAATACCTCCTAATTGTGTACTTTACGTTATACGCTGGCATCATTCGTTGTTTTTACCTCGTTCTTGACGGTGGACAGTATAAAGTGCGTCGCGAGCCATTAAAGGTAGAACGAAGTAATAGCACATAAGAAACTATAACGAGAATTTTTCTAGTAAGGTCCTTAAATGCCGTCATTGATAAGGGCAGGACAAAACTGGAATGAAAGGAAGGCGGCATAGAATTTATGGGTTTTCTTTTTATTCTTTCCCGCCCCGTTCTATTCTCTGGGTCTTACCAAATGGTATATATATGTTGCCCAAGAGAAAAGGAAAAGAAAAATGAAGAGGGATTGCTTTCCGTTGCAGATCCTTCGATTCATTCGCGATAGGATAGGAGCTCGCGATTTCATCCGCAGTCGGTCTTGGAGACGAACGACTAATGGTTATTGCCCAGCAGTTAAGTGAAATCGCGCGTGCGAGGGTACAGAAGAAAATTCCTATTTTCCGTCTTCGCAATTGTTAGTATATCTATTTCCCTTTCTTCGCCTATCATTTATGTTTGTTACATATTATTACTTGGTAACGAAGAATTCTCGTAATTGGAAAATAACGATCTGTTATTCGGTAAATTATAAAGAAGTAAATTCATTTCGAAGTTATGTTTTGGTTAAGTTTACAAAATCAACAAAATTTGTTTAGGTCAGGCATAACTAATGATGGTGAAACTATCAATGAATTCATACTGCTAGTTTCAACGCAAGAAAGTTATGAATGTTATTCTACATTTTTGGACTGAAACTGAACCAATTACACTTATAGTCCAAATGGTCAATTAATTGTTGGTCTGATACTGATGTTCAGTCGTGCAGTTCATTCAAAATAGTCCAGAAAGTTTATCATCGGACCCCAATAACGCCGTAAAAATCTGAACATTGAAAATTAGATTAGAAAAATTAGGAAGGGAAATGTTGTCAAACATTCTATCACTCGAGAAGTCTGCTCAGTATGTGAGCAGGAATTGTTAACATTTTTTGATGTTTTGTGAAGATTTTTTGAGGATTTTGATGCTGTTTGACTTTGTGTAACATGAAACAGCAGCGGATTATTTGTTTTTAAATTTTAGGTACAAAGAATGTGCGCATGTTTAGTAAACTATATGTATAACTTAATTTACACAACAAACATACCTTATTTCACAAAAAGGTATGCTAACAAGTGCGTCTTTTTCGTGTCAAGTTTTTTTTTTATGAGCTGACAGAAGTTACTGTACTATAGTTAGCAGTATGGTACTGAAATTATTAACAAATTTTTTAATTTTCACTGTGTTTTCTGAACTCACAAACGAAAGAGTGAAACATAAATAAAAAATCTTTGAACTAAATATATTCGCTTTACTCATACCGAAAATAAATCCCCTTGAAATTAAAAAACATTATAATATATCAATATTTGTATTGTTCGTGTGTATTTAATTCTATTTCAATCGATCAACTAAATTTTGAAATTTGTTATGTTTTCAGAAAGTGCGATAGCAGCCAAGTATTTGTAAAAAATTCATTCACGCATTGCATCGACTCTTGCAAAGCAGAAACTATGTGCGGGGAAGTTGCCGTGCCTGATGAACATCTAGATGTAAGTCTAGCATTTACCATGTGTTTATCTTAACGGATTACATCTTATTTCATTCTAGATAAAATTTATTTGAATATTTTGTGGACATAAATCGTATACTTTATATTTTTTTATATGATTTACTAAAATTATGAAACGAAGATATTTTATTTTTTAATTATAGAATGTAAAGATAATCTACATTCATAAATAATCGATAGAAAATCATTTTTTTATACTATGAAATTTTAGAAAAATTGTTTATCTTTATTTTTATAAATATTTTTTATGACTTTTTTGTTTATTTTTTTTTTATTTTTTTATTTTTTTTTTTTTTTCATTTTCGTTTCTGTACTACATATATACGGAATATATTTTATTATATTGGGCTATAATGCAAAACAATATACCAAAGATAGAGTAAATTAAATACCTACATTTACGAACAAAATTCACTGCACATTCCATAAATGTTAATAAATTTTAATGTTAATAAGGTAGCATGCTATTACAATATTAATACATCAGGTTGAAATGATTGTTATTAATTCGAAGGTATGCAGGACGTGCAATGAGTCCGGTCACGACTGTGGCGTTGAGAAAGGCAGTAAAGCTGGGCCAGGCATCGACGGTGCTGATTTTGTATTCTACGTTTCCGCTATGTCGACGGAACGTTGTAACAAAGGACTAACTGTTGCCTATGCTGCTCACTGCCAACAGGAAGCTGCCCTTGATCGGTATGACCATTTTGTTATTGTGATTTTAACAATCAATCATGTCGAACCTTTTTTTATCAATTAAGATAATTCTCAAGTTGAATTTATTCATTCATTCGAAACTGACAACCTCCTTTTGGTCAGTAATATTATTTTATCAGTTTCATTCAGTATTTATATGATAATCATACTTCGTTAAAACCAGTTTTTAATTTGAACTTGTAGTATTATAGAAATATCGTATATTTTGCATCATTTTTTTCGATCGATAGAAATTAGGATATTTTTGCGCGGTAATAAGAATTTTTTTTAGTAAAAAGTATGAGGTTCAAAAATGAATTTTAACAAAGATTTCATTGATTGAATTATAATCATCGTTCAAACTTGAGAACATTTAATTGACGTAATAGTCGAGTATTAAAACATTCGAAAAGTATACTACTTAAAGTAAGTTCGAAGAAAGTTTTCAAGAACACGAAGGGTGGATTGCTGCAAATGCAAGTTGATTTAACAGAGATTGCAAGTGTTTTAAATACTAGAATTTCGAAATGAGGGAGGCATCCCTTGTCTACTTAAGATACTTTTTTACTGTGGAGATTTAACATTTTTTTAAATTTACATCTTTAAAATCCTCCCTTTCAAGTTCAACAAAATTACATTCAAGTACTGGATTGCTGTTCGAAGTAAACTAAATAAATTTTAAATTGTTTTCGCCTTTCCGAAAACATTAAATTGCAATAATGTGTTTTAAAAATATTTAAAAAAATAATGTTTTTTTTTAATGTATCTCTACTGATGTCGGTCAAATCAGCGAACACTTCAAATGACGGTGATTTGAAATGAACGTAAAAAATAAAAAGAAAACAAATGATGGCTTCTTTATTTCTGCATATGAACATGAACATGTAAAGCGTCTTTTTTATTTTTAATAAAGTTTCCTGATAATCCTTATAAAATAGTTGAAATGTAAACGCGAGCCTGAAATTTATCGTTTTTGTTGCCAATAACTTTAAATTAAAACGGAAATTTCTATCGTGCTTGACTTACTTATCATTTAATCAATTCTCACTCTTTTCCCCTTTTTTTTCTTCTTTCGTCTCGGTTGTATTTACACTCAGCACAATTGTAATACACCCTTGGGTGAATGCGAAAAAAGAAAAGGGAAAGGAACTCGGAATATGAGCTTCGTTGAGTGGACACGCGATCTGTCCACATTAAAAGTCACTCGTTATTAGCCGCTTGGCTATTTCTTACAATCTACAAAGATTTATAAAAGAAGCGTATTTCACTTTTTAAGCTTACTTTTAATGTACCTTTAATATACCTTTTTCTACGTTTTTAACATAATGGTTGCAAAAAATATTTCCAATTTTTATATTTTCTAAAGATGATGTTGCAATAAAATGTATATTTAATAATACATAGTGTAATTAATGTTATTAAGGTAATAACACTCGTAATAAGAAAATTATATTTAAATATGAAATAAAAATGTTATTTAACAATAAATATCCCAATATATATTGCATTGAATATACTTAAAAAAAATTAAATTTCACGTAAATTTTTAATACTTAATTCTCTCTCTCCCTCTCTCTCTTTCTCTCTCTCTCTATTATATTAATATATTAATTTGAAAATAATTATATTTTGTTCTGATAGAAGATAATTTTCGCTTACATTTTATTGCACACGTGGAGAAAATTAAAAAAATATAATTAAAAATGTGGTTTAATTATGTTGGAAAATTGTTCTTTTTACAGGCCAATTGCGGGTCACGCCAATCTCTGTCCTGCAAGCATCAGTACGAAACCACAGGAACTCGAGACTTTGCTCAGTACTGTAAAACACGAAATTCTACATGCCCTCGGGTTTTCCGTGAGTCTGTATGCCTTCTACAGGGACGATAAGGGAGAACCGATGACGAAGAGAACCGAGACTGGAAAACCCGCTCTTAATGAAAAGTAAGCTTCATATTTTCTTCTCGCGCCGACATTTATTATTTGCGTCAATAAAAAGAAAGTATAACACGAAATAAAAAATAATGATTCACCTCTACTGCATTTAAAAATAAAGCTGGTGTAGATACAAACATTTTTCTAAAGATTATGTTTTCGATAATTTGACCTGAGATTTTATGGCATTTAATAAATCGTTTCATTATAGCACTTGTTACATTCATGGTGTCACACTTCAGATAAAATGACTATAAAACAAGTTGTGAATAATTGAATATCTTTCAGAAAAACGCAACTGCGTTTATAATAAATAAAGTTCAACTTATAATTCCATAAATTATTATTATATGAATAAGAAAAAACTAAATGTGGAATGATAATGAAGTTATTGAATATTAACAGGTGAAATTTCCTTGTAGGAGAATCGAATGAATAATTTTAACCGTAATATACTTAGCTTAAGGTCCTCTTTAAAATCACGCTGCTGCGTACTTTTATCACATCAATATTAATACGTGTAAATTAAAACTTTAATGTATAGATTGACAGAACTGCGCTTTCAACATTTTCATTCATTTAAACATTTGAAGGCAACAATTCCTATAAATATTTAATATTAAATTAAATCAATTAATTGAAATTAATGTAAAATTCGGTTAAATCAGAATTTTATAAAATATGTACATTTATGCGAATAATACATTTGGTTATAAAAGCTTTCGATGGTACACAATTTTTAAGTAACACACAAACCAATCATTCATACCGTTGTTTAATACTGTATAAATCGTAAATTTTTGTTAGGGGTTATAGATTTCTTTCACCTCATGCGTCAAAATTGCAGGGCAGGGATGAACAAAATTTTCTTACAGCATATTATATTTATATATGTTTTATTTAATATTTTATCACGAAAATCTCTATTAATTTGTTTGTCATTTATATACAGTTGCTTGTTTTTTATTTGCTCACGCGGCAAAAATAAAAATGAAAAATTATTAATAAGTTAAGTAATTCACACTATATCGTAGTCATGCTTTATTTTTTCCTCTTAATACTGCGTAACAACTATATTAATAGAAAAAAAATATAAATACAGATATTTTTAAAAAATGTTCAATTAATGGTAATGATAATATATTAGCATTTTTTATTGGAGATAACAAAAAATTCGTCACAATATTCATAAATAAATAAAGTAAATTAACTCCACTCCATTCTGAATGACTTAATGTGATTTATTTTAAATCTCTAATTTTAACTTTGATGGGTATACTTTTTCATTCTTATTCCGTTCAGACTTAATATTTCTTCAATTTATTTTTATATTTAAAAGAAATTATAATTTCTACATATTTATTACAAGTTGAAGACGTGGAATTATTTTTGGTTATTATGTATAATTAATGCCGAGATTTATTTCTGTTTCTTTACGATGCGTGTATACATTTTTAGCAATAATCCGATGTGAATTTTGAACAATAAAATATTGCTATATCACTGACGATAAGACGGTTATTTTAAGTTATTAGATCGCTTCGCGATTATTTCGCATAATCGATAACTTCATAAAGCATCGGAATATAAAGTAACAAACACTGAATACAATAAGAAATATTTCATAAATTATATAAGTTATTCAACGATTTTTTATTGGATATATAGAATTTCTATAACACATCGATGTTATGTATATATATATATATATATATATAAATATAGTCAAAGATAGGCATGAAAAGATTAACCATGAAATTATAGTAAGAGGAGAAATAAACATATAATGTTAACTTTTGTAGAGTAATATCCAAGGAATATTATGTAACTTATAATTTAAAAAAATGATGCAAACGGGTGTATATAAGATAGTGTTAATTGTAAAATTCAGAATGGCTCTCAAATTTCGTGAGACGAGGATGCCTCAGAAGTGAGAAATCAATGGCAATATTCATAAATATAAATTAGATGCATTAAACTATATATATATATATATGTGTTAAATAACTATTTAATAGAAATTTCTCTTATTTCATGATTAAAAAAATTTGTTTTTCTTCATTTTTGTTTAAATCATATATTTTTCAAAAAAGCGTATCTCCATAATCATGAAGTAACTACAGTCAGTGCTACAATAAATATAATAATTACATCATGCATATATATACATTTTGTATATGGGTGAACAAGTAGGTTTAGTTTGCGTTAATATTGATACAGAGTATATACATATATCGCAGTGCTGCTGAGCTAAGATTGGAACTAGACGAGTCAAACACAATAGTATCACCGTATATTATTTTGGCTAACTACGTGAACTCACTTATCGTGTAATTTCTAATATTCACCATATTCAACTAAAATAATATTCATTTTGACATTACATCGAATGTAAATATTATATACATATATGATACAGTTTCGAAACATACCAAATATTTTAATATCTAATATATCTTTTATGAAATCAAAACGAAGAATAACATTTTTTTAAATTTATGTTGCGGGTCATGCGTTTTAATATCTTAATCGTTTTTATGGAATAGAATGAAAATATTTTTTGGTAATATGAGTATTCCCGATAAATGCTTAAATTAATTAATTAATGGTAAAAGTTTACTCCAATTAATTTGAGGCAGCGGATACGGTACTGTAAGTGTTGGTCGCATGTTATAATGGAGAGCAGGGTATTTCCCAGGAAGATTTCTTCTCGGATAATTGGATTTTTATGCGGTTCGAGTAGATGAAATGCAATCATGCAATTTGAGGCAGTTCGCGTTATAACACTTAATTATCCTTTAAACTGGAATCGATAATTGCTCGCTTAATTAACACAATTATATTATTCCAAGCATTTTTTAATTTTCTTATACTATATTTTTAATGCGGACATTCAATGATGAGTGATTTACACACTAATTTACGAAATTTAATACTTCGGCCTAACTTTGATGTGAGTAGAAGTAAGTTTCAACGTTATTTGTATGACTAATATTATCAATTCATTTGAATCCTTCTTTTCACTGTGTCGTTCGATTTAACGGCTGATAAGCGCGAAGTTAATAACATTTAAGACGGTAAATTTTAGATAAACTTGAATTATGCTCACAAACCGTCGAGCGTCACGTATAGTAAATGTCGTTTTTCTTTTCGATGAATACTAAAATTCCGCAGATTAAACTTTGCAAATCTACAAATTGAATCGAAGATAATTTTGTAAACCTATATAAATAAATAAAGTATAGTATAATTAGATAGTCTACAGTCTGTCTAATTAATGTTTTTCCTGTGTATAATAATACAGGAAGAGCATCCAGTAGTGTACTTCGGTCACACAGTGGATGACACTTCTGCTTATTTCCTGTTTATTCAGGGTGTCCCAGAACTATAGCAACTGCCAATTCAGAAGGTGATTCTTTATGAAATTATTTTCGATTCGACGTATATAATGTCTATTGCTGAGCAATTGACATTCGTCGATCAGCTGGTGGTTAACTCTTCTAAAAAAAATATAGCGCAATATTTTATTTTCTTTATTAACAATTGAAAAATGTTCCGCTAATAAAGCTGCAAGTTTTTGTTGCATATTATTTTCTCGTACGCGCTACGGTTTTGAGTTATTAAACACAGCTTTATACTCATTTTCAAACATGAGTACTGTGTTTTCAAAGTACATCAAATGTTTCCGGTCCAATACCTGGAAAATATGATTGCTCGCATAGGAAAATGTTGTGGAACAAAAATTGTGCAGGTTCATGAGCGAAGCATTTTTACGTGTTGTTCGCATTTTTTGTTTCGCCAAAAATGTCGTCATCATTATTAAAATAAACACGTCAAAATGTGTGGGAATTTATTTTTTCCGAAAAATAAAAAGATTCTCGCTATACCTTACTTTGATGAGAAACCGTCCGCTGATCGATAAACTTCAATTGTTCAGCAAAAGCGCCGTATCAAATTTTGGTAAAGGACTGTTTGATTTCCAATTTCATGTATTGGGATCTGACATGAGCCGGTGGCCGATTTGCGAACTAATCAAAGCTTGCATTTCGAGAAAGGTGATTGGGCCATAGGCTAAAATGGCGGTTTTAAGCTTGGGAATTCGCCGACAATAGCGCCAAATGTCAGATCCCAATAACGAATCATCTTCTGATATGACATATTCGTCAGTTCTGGTTACCATTTATGAGTGTGTGTGAATGTGGGTTTGTGTATATGTATATTTATAAATGTAAATATAAATGTCAATAAATCAATAAATTGGACGACCTGCGAGTGCAAAGATAAGTCCTTAAGAGGTGTATAATAAGACAGTTTATAGCGCGTAGATACCAACCAGTTTTGGAAATGATCGTGATGGTCAGATTTATTGAATTAGAAACTTAATTATTGAAGCAAATTGATTATTCACCAACCCGAACATTTTCAGATTGATACTAGGAGGAATAAATTTTAAATGCAGCTCTTAGCCGGTGCATGCGGTCGATATCGTATAGAAATGCATTAATAGATTATTAAACATAAAAACTGAACAAAAGTTAGTTTGTTGAAAATATACCATCAACGTGACATCTTGCGAAAAGGTTTTGAAAGCGTGATTGCAATCGAGATAAAAACCATGAAATTCTATGATAGTAAAAAATTTCACGACTATTTTTCATCGGTTGAACGAATAACAAAAAACAACACTAAAATTTTAACCATTTCTTAAAATATATATGTCTAGGATCGACTTAAATGTGTTTGATTTTTCACAAGCGAAGAAACTCGAAATCATACATAAAATATATGTAAATGTAATACTGAAAGAGCATACATAATATCTTGACGAATGTTGTCATATTTTTTGACATATTGTATATCTTGTCTGTTCTGCGGCAGAAATCCAACTTACACACTCCAGTCAACTATGTCAAAACCACTGTATAATAAGTTCGATCCAGGTCAATTATTATTACATCGATTAATAAAATAATACTAGAATAGATTTTGAAAAAAAAAAAAAAATTATACAAATGTTTGTAAAAACTCACCATTTCATTACGTTTATTGATCAGCTCGATACATAAAACACATTAAAAAGAAATATTTACACCGCGCTATTGTACCACGTTCTTTAATAAAAAGTTCTTCGACACTCCCTCGTGCTGTGTTTTCTCGTGGCAATTTTCGTTCTCGGGCCTCTTTGATTTTTCTAGGAAAATTCACGTTGACGGAATCGGTGTAAAAAAGCACAGGCCGAGAGGAAGTCGAGACGAGGAGGAAAATTCGCGAGGGATTTTCTTCTGGTGAGGCGAGGCCAGGAAGACAAGTCGCTCACACCCGTCTGGTGGTTTATTACGCTTCGCAGGAATTTTCCAATTTTAAAAGCAAATACATAGACGACCGAGGAGTGTGAGCGAATCATGGAAGTATGTCGTCCTATTCGCCGCCGTCGTCGTCGGATGATGAATAGCGACGTGTACGCGATCGCGTAGAAGATGCTCTTTTACCCCTTATTTCAAATAAAGTCTTTATTTTCTTAAAGAATGAGAAAACCGAGTAACCGATGACGAAATCGAGTTCGCTTCATAATACAAATAGTACGTGGGCAAAAAAAAAAATGGAGTCTGTTAAGGAGATGAACTATCATTATTCTGGGCATAAAACTGGCTTAATTAATCATTTTTATTCTTGGTTTATTTCAACTACCGAATTTGTACGATTCTATTTTTTTAAAGTACGAAGAGGAAACGTTAGAGAATAACAATTCTTCACGCTATTTATTATAAATGAACTGGTGAAATGTTAATTAATATACGAAAGGGTTCGTATAATAGCCGCTTTAAGCTGGTGAAATAATACACTGAAATTTTAGACAAATTGCGGTTGTTATACTACACTTGCTTCACTCGCGTATACGAAATATTTAAAGTCAACTTTCGTCGTTAGGGAAAGAGAATAAAAAAGAATTTCTCAGTCAAATAAACGATTTTTCTCGTTTGCTTTTTTTGAATAATAACCCTTTTCCTCTTCAAAAATACCTTTTTCAATCAAATTTCAAATCTTAAGAGTGCAGTGAAATATCTGACTTTCAGCTACCTTATACGTGTCAGGCATTTTAGTAGGTTGGTCATATTGGGTACTATTTCTATAATTTCACGAATACATGAGCACAAATTCAAATCAAGTATCCTAAATATTTTAGTTCTATTTCCGTACAAAATGAAATGTACATTTTTATATAGTCTCAATCATCGGAGATGAAAACTTGTTTAGCATAAATAGAAACATATATAGCTCTTTAAGTACTCTTATATGCATCGATTTCTGAGCTCATTTCTTAAGTGCACCTTTAAGGGCTCGTGATGAGTTCTTAAAAAATATAGGCCTAAAAACTTGTGTAAACTGTAATATTACGAAATTATTTCTGTTTCAATAAATTTTGTTTAATAATAATTTAAAATAGAAAAAACTAATATATAATTAAATGTTTATCATTCCCAGCAAACACGAATTGTAAAACGACGTCAATCTGTCATCAAAATGTTGCTGGACGTCAAAATGACGACATTTTGACGTCTCTTTACAGTTCGCCTTTGCTGGGTTTACTTTTATATATATTTACATATATATATATTCACTACCACAATACATTTATGTTACGGTAACAAAATGCAATGTCGTTCGATTTATTGTAACATTTTTTTGTCCATTTTTATCATTTCCAATTTATGTTCTTTTAACATATGTACATCAATTATATATATATATATATTGTTTTCCAAGAAGAAATTACATACAAAAAGTATTTCACTTATGAAAAACAATACGGAAAAGAAAAGATAATTCATTTACATATATATATATATATATATATAGGTAGTCTATTTTATATATTGCATCAATTATCTTTCGTATGATAAAAAACGCTGGTTCAACTAAACTCGAATAATCATTTTAAAGCGGAAATAATGAATTTTAATAGGAACAGTATCAGTGTACAATGCATCTCGAATGTCTAGAATTTGAAAATCTATTGCTCGAGTTGTCCATATCAATTTACATACAAATTTCACGTCTGAAACGATACCACTGTCAGGCATCTTCCTAAAATAAGAAATTATTTAGGTTAGCACTTTGCTTTCAATGTTCTCCACTTCTTTTGTATTTAGTTCACGAACTGTACTTTCGTATTATCAGAACATACGATATTGTAAGTTGAATCCATTGTATGAAGATTATTCATCAGCTATTTAAGTGACAAATTGACCATGAATATTGCAGCATTCGTGACAATTTTAGTCATTGCATTACTTCAACTGCATGTTCTTAATTTATAAATTAATACTCGTATACAGCAAAATCAATTCGACATTTCACTGTCTACAACCTATATCCACTTCGCTTAAAATATCCTCTTGTCCATGCTTACAATTTTCAGGTCATGAGGTCGTAACGAACGTATTTAACTGCTGATTACCAAATTTTAATTCTGTACTATCCTGAAGATAAATGTTGATCACTTTACAGTTGACAAAGTTTATATAGCGAATAAAAATAGTATAATTCTTTAATGAAGATTGTCAATTTCTAATTCTGTGATAACAATGTACGTCGATTTATCACCGACCGCCAGTAAATGATTTTTAATCTTTGTCGAGGTGTAATAGCCATATATGTTTATGCAGATAAATACTTATAATATCGTATTAATTATATCTCTCTGAAAAAGTGATTACGTATTTCGTGATTCCAGATTGCAGACTCATCAATGGAGCGAAAACACAATCAGAACGGTGATACGGCAGAATTGGCAAGTCCACGGGGGCGCCGTTGAGCGGGCCATGCAAATGATCGTGACACCGCGAGTTCGGCAAGAAGTCCGGGCGCACTTTAATTGCCCACAACTGGAAGGTGCCGAACTGGAAGACCAGGGCGAGGATGGTACAGCACTCACACACTGGGAAAAGAGAGTCTTCGAGGTGAGTTTACGAATTCAACAATCGTATCGTGAATCGATCTTGCGCTGCCCGCATTAGATACATCTCGGTGCTGTGTCGCGTGATCGATTGCTCTCTACTGCAAATCGAATTCGAGAGTGAAAAACAAACCAAGCGATTGAGCATCGGAGATATTTAACCTCGTGATACGCGAATTACGTCGGGGCGAAAGAACGATGCTGCATTGTCTCGGCGATTTTTCACAGCGGGGATTCCCCTACCGCATGCTTCGGAATTGATAACGCTTTGTCCGTCCCGTGGGGTGGGTGTCGCGAATGTGCTCGGCGCCGCCTGGGAGGAAAATAAAAGTGAAGTGACAGTAATTTTATTACGCCAACATCGGATTCCTATTCTTTTTAGAGAAGAATGACAAATCCGGATCTACTGGACCAATGCGGTTATATGCCTGCGTACAATTGTAAATATACTATACTGGATAGCCAATGCTATTACCCTAGTAGAAAATGAGTCCAGTTTGTGGCTAGTTTCTGTCCAGTCCATGTTAAAGGTATAGTATAACTGGGCAATGTAACAGAAAACTGGACAGAT
>JAPYZR010002545.1:0-18402 GCA_030522945.1 Trichopria nigra
AAATATCCTGGCGCAAGCTTGGCCCTGACTCGCGCCCGGATATCTGTCAAGGCGCGAGTCAGGACCAAGCTTGCGCCCGGATATTTAGAAACAGATTTCTACTAGGGATTATATTACTGCAATTTTAGTCTTTATGATAGACTTTTAATGTTTTTACCGTCAACTTTGATATACTCATAAGTACAGCAATATCATTTTAACTCTCCGTATTAGAATTTGCCGCAAATTTTATGTATAACGTTATTCTGATTCTTATCGTTTGCAGATTAGTATTCCAATGAAGATGTTTTTACATCACCTGGAAGCACGCTTCTTCTCGCGTTGGTAATGTCGTCTATCACAAATGCGATTTCTTTTTTGTATATAACCGTTTTTTTAACTGGAAAGTTTTATGAGGCATCATATCTATGAAAAGTATACCCTCGCTCTTGTGGTAAGTGCATAAAATGTTCAACCTCATGCGATCGTAAAATTGTCAAAAAACTTACGAACAGAAAAATCGCAATATACTTATAAATATTCGTTGTAGTTATGTGCACTGATATATTTTGTTACAAAATCGTAAATCATAATTCCACTTGTAACACCAAATGTAATAAAAATAAAATAAAGTAATCGGTGGGTTCCTTTTTTTTAATTCCTTCCTTTCCTTCCTCTCTACCATTCGCTACACCTCCCATTTCTAACCTTTTTTCTTTTCCTCACAGCATGCCAGATATTTTTGATGGCACTTCCTCATTGGAATGAACAAACTAAAGTCCTCTTTTTAGCGTTATAGCTCGATCAATTTTAGAAAATCCCTCCCTGACTGAATTAAATGATTTTTCATCTTTAAAACAATCATTACAAGTCCAATTTTCTGATAAAACCAATCGCATTGTTTTCTTTTAGTGAATTCCATTCTCGTATTCGATTAATGAAACTTTTAAATCATTTCCTGACGATTTAAAAAAGTTGGCTCGTTTAGCATACTTTGACTCTAATCCAGCATATCCAAAAGACTTCGATGCTCTACTTGTATGCCAATTTTCAGAAAGATAATACTTTCTTAGTGTTGTTCGACGGTATTAAACAGCTCACGAAACTCTATCAAAGCTATAGGTCTTTATCCAAAAGTATAGTAGGCAATTCAACGAAAGTCTATAGATATATTTTTCCAATAAGACACGTCAAATCGGCGATCGTGGATGATGTTCGATCGTTCGGAACCGAGGATAAATTAATCTATGAGCATCGACGTGGGTGACGCCAAGCGCATCGTAGCATGTCCTGGGTCTGGACCAGTCTACGACACACGATCCTCACGTTTCCTCATTCCAGACGGACGGTCGGCCTGCGATCTTAAGAGGAGAAAACAAGAGAGTCATATATACGTCATACCGGGACGGGCCGAGATGCAGGAGGATGCAGTTTACGACGCTGCTCGTCATATCGCCGCTGCTGCTCGTCATATCGCCGCTGAAATGATACAGCCGCAGGTCCTCGTGATTATTCGCCGTACCCTCCTGTAGTTTACAGCTTCGATCGGCGACAGGTCGGCCTGTAATTCACCGGCCACTCCATCATCAACGCACCATTCGCAACGATTCTCGGCGACTATTACGTACAACGACGGCATTATACTTTGATTTGTTCGCAGCAATTGCACCAAAGCTTTCGCCCTTGATGAAGGCACGACTTTGTCTCGCTGGCTGGTAATCGTCCTGTCGATCACGCACGATGTGTTTTGGTAACAACGTTCGGCTCAATGACAAAAACGCAAATGCAAGTCCAAAGCCAATACTGCTAATCCTGTTTCGCCCACCACCACTTACTACAGGATGAAGAGAAGCCCGTACTAGTGGTTGAACTCCACTGCGGGAGCAGCTAAATCGTAAGTAGCTTAAGAGGAGAAAACAAGAGAGTCATATATACGTCATACCGGGACGGGCCGAGATGCAGGAGGATGCAGTTTACGACGCTGCTCGTCATATCGCCGCTAATTTCGCTTAATTGAAATCCCTGGCGATTTTAACGGTCAGATTTTCATTTAAGCCCACGATTTCCTGGAGAACTCTAATTGTACGCGAGCTAGGTCTGGCGTAAAGGCCCTTCATCTATGTCGGAGGCTAGAGAGCTCTACTGCCGATATCCGATAATAATCTAGCTCGAGATTAATTCTTTTCTTCCTCTTGGCTCGACTCCTGAACCGTTTTCCGGCGTCCTTTCTCATGCTGCCCTTCTCGCTCGTAAGATGAATTACTCCCTTGCGAGCCAACAGTAGCCACTTGGTGCGTTCTTGTTGACCGTTCCTTTTTCATAGCTGGTCTCTCTTCCTGGCCTGAACTCGAACGCGCCACCACCTCGGGCATTTCCGCCGTTGTTCGATCGTTCGATCCCTTTCAATTTATCGCAATAAGGAAATTCATCGCGGCGAAACTCGATCACAACCTTCCTTTGGATTCCGCGTTCCTTTTCTTCTCATCGAGACGAGATCCCTCGATTCCATTCCACTTAGCCCGATTGGCGTCTTCCTAAACGAGCTTCGGGTTAAAAAAGTCGCGAGGATATGCGGAATCGGCGAAAAATGAATGCCGAGAGTGCAGCCGATTAAACCACGTACGCCGCAACCAATCATAGGGTTTCAAAAGTGGTGGTCAATTCGATGCAGGGGGTTTCGACATGCAACGAGAAAATGATTTCACAGTTTTCTGATTTTGATGTTACCCTTCTGGAAGCCAACTTTCCTCGTACATAACTCCATTGTACGTCACCAAGGTCAAGGTAAGTCGAAATGAAATACGACTAAGAAATTACCTTTCTATCGTGTGATGTGTCTGCACGACCATATAAAAAGAAAATGCAAAAAATGACAGGAAAAGAAGGGTTGATGCATCAGGTAGCTGGAATTGCGGAAGAGCTCTGCGATGGGTTTCTCGATGTATACAAGTAACGTTTAGCTGAAATAGCGACATTAGAAAGCGTTTAAAACTAGCGGGAAGAACGTCGATTTTTCTGAATCTTCCGATCCTCGGCAAAAAGTTCAACGTATCGCAGTCCCGACTTAAAGAGTCAGTCCGAGGCAATTAAATTATTCCGCAGCATCTGTAAGAGGGTTTCTTACAACGAATCGTTTCATGTCGGCGCGAGGCCGCGCACCATAAGTGAGAACGTCAAATCTGTGGAAGAGTTTCGCTTCGAGGAACGTCGATTTTGCGCTCGTCTTTTTGTCGTGATACGCCGATAGAACGCCTGACGTCATCGGCGAACGAGGCGAAAAGCAGCGCTTTTTTATTCTCATATTGCGCGACTTCCCGATACGCGCACCTATATAGACGGAGAAGCCTTCGGAGACTCCTCGGAGAAGAAAAGGACGTAGAGAGAGACGGTTTTCTGCCGAGGTCGCACGGCTACCGTCATGCTAATCTCGAAACGACGACTGGAAAACCGAGTTGCCAGGAAGTCAAGTGGAGAAACTAGAAGAATAAGAAGAGCAGGACAGGATGGCGTGCGGAAAGACACAAGTGTGAAAAGAAGAAGACGTTGACTGATATCCTCGGCCGGCTGATGCTCCGGGCACGAATGCACCGCCGGCGCTCCGAAGAATCTTGAATTAAGAAGTGCGTTAGATATTTTTCAATTATAATGTTCCATCATGTTTTCCTATTTTATTAATAAGGTGGTTATTTTTGCTTTGTTTCGATTGTTGCATTCTTCACATATCCGTGTTCTATTTTCGATTGCATTTATAGGTTCTTTTATCATCTACGTGACTTTAGATGAGGTAATGTTGTAGTTGCCTGCAGGTAAAATAATTTTAGCGAAGAAGACGTTCCGAATAGTTGGTCTCCACCACTCGTTTGTGCTATTATTTCATTTCGCAATTATAATGTTCCTTGCTGATTGTAGATTCATCCTGGAATTTACAATTACTTTTATATCGTCGGTTTCTTTCCACGTGGTCGTCGACATAGGCGTCAAGTTCGTCCCACCGCTTTGCGGTAACGAGCACGACAGTAAAAACGGGCGTATACGCTTTTTACGTTATTACCAGTATTATGGAAATGAAAACGTCGATCGATATCTTTATGAGGACGATGAAGCTATAAATAATTGCACACGCTGATACCATGATCGATTGAAATCAAGATGCGATGCAATGATAAGATTGTGGAATCGCGGACGATGGAGATGAAAGATGATACACGGATAAGAGATTATGGGATCGCGGAAGTGGTGCGTTCCTACGAAGGGCGAATCGTGGTTTATTTGTACGGGCATCTTGCAAATAATGCCTGGGCGCGTCTAAAGCCTTCTATATCGGGGCGCATCGAAATTCTTCTTAGCGAGCCGATAAATTCGCATGTTGAAGGGAATGTAAATAGATGAAGCCATGACGGAAGACGAGGAAAATCGCAAGAGCTTTCGCTGGGAGCAACGTCCTATGATCGAGGATATCAGTCAACGTCTTCTTTTCTTCCTGTCAGCATCTTGTAACTAATAAAACGTAAAAATTTTATTGCGCGAAATAACGGAGCGATTTAAAATTAGGCAAAACGAATGAGACGAAGGGAAACGATTGAAAATAGGAGAAGAAAAAACTCAAAGTAAATAGAAGAAATTTCTAAATACTGATCAATTTAAAGAAAAGAAAATTGTGAAAAGATTTTGTTGATGTTTTGAAATTAAATTTGGAGATGCAATGCGCTTCTGTGGACTTTATTTAAGTAAAATAGCCAATCATAAATTTCATGGCCGATTGCAATGTAAATTCCGTTACGTGGAAACGCGTATTCATACGTTGACTTTTATGCATAGCAATCAGTGCAGAAATAGCCATATTCCCACCACCACTACCACCGCCACGTTCGATCTGCGAACGCGGTGTGGATATCCGAGACGGAGCGAACGACTTATAATCATTGACTCGAACGAAACGAAAAAATCGAATGAATCAAGCGGAATGAAGCAACATGGTAGATTTGATGAAGTCGTGGCAAGTGAAATGTATAAGAGAAGAAATGATCCGAGTTGACAAAAGAAGCCTAATGTATGAAAGAACACGGGCGCCGAGTGTCGGAAATGAATCGAATTCATTAGCTAGATCGGACGAAACGACGGAAACGGAGCAAAGCGACGGGACGAGCTCGACGCCTAGTCAGACGACTATGACGGATCACGCGAGTCCTGAATCGAATCACTCGCTAAACGAGACGCTCTGAACATCGTCAGCATTCCCAAGTCCGGCCAAGTTTCCGGGTTCTCATCTCTTTCCGCATTGATTCCCTTTCGTTGAAAAAAACGGCCTAATCGAATTCCTGAAATTGCTCCCATGCCAGAAGTCTCTCAAGCTCGATATGCCGCTTTTGCGCATCCTTTTGTTACGCTAGCTTGCGTTATGCCTTTCTTATGCTGCTTTATCGGGCCTCCCTTCTCCCCTCTTGCCCTTGGTTTCGTGCAATTGCAATTGCGCGAGGATAGGCAAAATATTTCCGGACGCTCCGGTTGCTTGCGCGAACGCGCGCATTATGCGGCCGCTATCTTTTATATTCCGTCTGTAAAAGGCGAGAGAGCCATAGGCATCGGCCATTTTCATGCTCGGTTTAAGGCACTCCTTCTTTCCGCGCATCGCATCACAACATCGCCCCGTCGGAATTCGCATCCGAACGCATTACGCCTAACGTCTCTACTTGTAACCGCGTCCGTGACGCTTTATCGTTTTATCTCCTCTTTGCTCGCGCAAACTCGGTGGCTGCGAGTGCATGCGCACACCTATAAATAGACGCGATCGTCCGAGCAATCTCACGATGACCTTGAACGAAATCACCCGAGACCGCAGTCTGGCAAATTTAATCGGGAGATTCGCGGCCGGAGGGGGAAGACATCGCTCTAAACCCCCGATGGCCTCCTGCAATTATGCATTCATAAAATGATGGTCTCATTGCGTACGCGAGCCCGAGCCAGCGAGCCAGATTCTTCCATTCGAATTACCAAGTAATAGCCGCCTATTGAGGCGCTTTTACGCCCTGAGAAAGTGAAACGCATTGTTTTACTTACTTTTGGTAACGAGATGGAATGCTTCACCTCTCTCTTTCTCAAATTGCCAGTTTTTGTGCTTGCTGTCAGTTTAGTGCACGTCACTTTATGGCCTACGTATTTCATTGAATGACTGAATAAAATTAATGAATGAAACCGAAGAAGTAAATTAACTGAATCACATTAAGGGTAAAAAGGATGAATGAGAAGACTGAAACGGACACGAGACAAGTTCGTTCCAGTATCTGGCAGCCAAGTCCTTTATGCACATGCTATGTCGAGTACAGTCGACCAATTGCGTGCATATCGTGCAACGCGTTCGATTATGTTGGTCTGTTTTCAAACCCTTTGGTAACGCTGTCAGTGTACGAAATGACACATAGAATCCAACAATTAATAACTATAAATAATACCATAACAACGCGACCACTTCTATACACGACTGGTTAATGATACATGTCCAACTTGTTGGGTCCATCTGTCCGACTGCGATCTATTAAAAAGAAAAGTCAAAATAAAGCCAGGTAATGCAACTTACGATGAAAGTGATTAAAACAAATGGAACGGGACAAGCGAATTGAAGGAATGAAATAAAGCGAATGAACTGAATGGAATATACGAAATATTTAAATGGATTGAACAAGATGTACTGCATGGAACGGACGAGATGTAAACTGAAATCATATAGAAGGAATGGAACGGTCCAATGGGCGGATTTAATAAAATTGATGAAAATTATGTAACGAATAAAAGAAATGAACACGATGAAATGAAACAATGGATTTTGTAAAGGGAGGTTACCGTTCCGAAACCATAAAATATCCATGAATTATAGTTTTTATTTTTAGAAAACCTGAAAAATTATTTTACGAGACTAACTTTAGGGGGCAATGGATGCATCATGGACGTGTGGATTTTGGACTTCCATTACTCGTACATATCTGGTCATTCAATGTACATCCCATCGATTTTTTGTCGTCATGAACATTTTAAGGGTAGAACCTCGTGCTGAACGGCACTTTTTAAAAGATTTTGTTATAAAAAAACTGGGAGTCTTTAATGAATTCAAAACAAATGCAATGTAATATTGAAGTTTTAATCTACAAGCAAAAATTTGTTGTTCTAAACAAAAAAAAAAAAAATGACCACGCTACGGTTGCTGCAAGTTCGAAAACAATTAAATTTGTTGATTTCCATGAATTTTTGAAGCCATAAGAGAAAAATGCAAAAAGTATAAACGAGGTTCTCCCTTATCAATATAGATTCAGAGGATATGCGGAAGAAAACTAAATTAGAGGAAAGATACAATTAAATGTACGATATGAAATGCAATTGCAAATACGATAGGAATGTAATCAAATAACCGAACGGAAAAAGCAAAGGAAAGGAATTAAATGAAGTGAAGAAAATGAATTGAAAAGAATCGATGCACGAGATCAATCGAACGGATGTAACCAATTACGTCACTCCAAGAAAAGTACTCCATTTCCTATATTATTTAATATTTTCAGAAAATCTAAATATTTTTATCATTATTATTTTACGATTCACTGACGCGTAGATAGCCGTTTAGCGATATCGATTTCACGACTAATAAGAAGTAAATACGTATAACCAATAAGGAAAACGCAAGCGTCACTCAAACCGGTGGATCGATAAGGACGTTCCTTATACGCAGGTAGATATACAGTCTTTTCCTATAACAGCGGCCTCGCATCCGACGTTTAAGATAAACCCACGTAAAATCGAGGATGTCGAAATAATTATTGCGTAATTATACCGTTGGTTTCGCGGTATTCAAAGTGTCGCTGTCCTCTCGCAGGTATTTCTTCGGAGTACGAAAGAAAAGTCAAGGTCATGCCACCTTGATATTCCAGTTTTAATGACGTTGGTAAGGTAACCACCGTCGCGTGGTGCTGTAAATCAAGAAAGTCTTATCGCTGATGAACCAATGCTGCCTCGACCGAAAAATGCCCCTTCAAAGAGATTCACAGAAAAGGACGATAAATCTACCTATGGTCGATCACGGCAAAGGGTAAGTCGGTGCGTAATAAATTTTCTTAGGTGGTAACGTTAACGATATCCTTCGGAGCAGCTCGTTGATCTGACCAATCAGCTGTCACTACAGGAAGAAAAAAATAAGCCTGCGGGCGATAACAATAAGAATCAAGCAAGGTTACCGTCGAAGAATCCTTAGTCATCTCACTCGGATCGGTTACATTGGTGATGATAATAATCAAGCCCGCTTAATGATACTGTGCATACAATACAAAAATCAACCATGTAAATAATTATGATTGGCGGTAAGGCATTAAATGAAACACAATACACCCATCGGACGTTAGAGAGGAGAGTGTTGGACTTGAGAAATGCCGATACGATGCAACAGTGCAAACTCGGTATAATCGAGAAAAAACCACGAATAGCGCGATAATGAAGAATAATTTTTCCCCTCAATGTGCCTTCGACAATGAACGTAGGATCTTCATCAGCGTGCATTTCAACGTAACGAGGCCCTTTCGCGAAATCTGGTTGGAGCGTCGATGACGTACAGTATTAGCGCCATTGGCGTCGACACGTTCTAACGTATTTAATGCGTAACTGGCTAATTTACAGCATAACGAGTAATGACCGTATAATTATAGAATTTTAACGATCGAGAAAACTGTACATATCCCAAGCCCTCGTCCCGCGAGTCGAGAAGTCGATCGCGATATCGCGATACAGTTTGCGATAGCTGACGCTGGAGTTAGTGATTCTTCCCCTTATCCTCTCCCAACTCGGTTCGCGCGTTTGCTTAGTGTTCGATTCTCCGTTTCATCACGGCGTTCACCGAGTGGTAGAAGACTAGCACGAGTCCTTGACCGACCCTGAACCTGAAGAAAGGCAATTCCCTCGACCGCGATTGGCCGATGCACGCGAGAGCCGATTGCTCCGACGAAGAACTAAAATATAGTGATTACGCGAAAGAGAAGGGAAAGAGCGAAGGGACGAAAGAGACGGAGGAGAAGAGGTACGAAGGAAGAAAGACCAGACGGCGGAAAAGCAGCGAAGGTGGAGTTTAGAAGATTCTGCAACGTTGAGAAAAAGGTTAGGTCGGATGGATAAACCAGCTATAAGGGAACAGAGGAGAAATGAAGAAAAACGATGTACTCCAGCTACCCCCACTACACTACACAAGGGTTCGTACAGGTACGCTCGTGTAGGTACGAGGACGGTGGTAGCCGCGATAAACAATTTTCCCCCTGCACGGCAATAATTGAACGACTCGTGACGTGTAATTTAGAGCTCTTAAAGGAGGCGACGTGCTTTAAGAGGATACCTTCGGGCTGTCAATCTGTCGTTCGATAATGAGCGCGCTTATGCATTCGTAATTAGTTAGCAGTGCACTTACACGCCTGAGCGTCATGTAATTTTTCAATGTTCGAGGTTATTGAAATGGGAATCGATTTTTTGCGAGAGGCAAGAGGGCGTCGTTTCAAAACTCGTGGCGTTGTGGTCTCGTCTTTAAGTGCGCACTTATTACCAATCGTGAAAACCGCCCATTCGTTAGGATCCATCCGTGCTTTCAACCATTTCGTCAGATGCCCTGATCGACCCATATTCCACGTAGAGAAGTCCGCGTTCGAAACGTCTAGAAATTGGAGCCGCGAAAAGGTCGTTATGGTACAATAAGAAAAGCACAGATGATGGGGGAAGGATAGTAATTTTTCACCCAATTAGAATCGAGGGAAAAAGTGCGGCAAAAGTGATTATTCCTATCCGCTGTTTTAAAACCACGTGCCAATCGTGTGCGTGCGTGGCCCCAATAAAATGGGCCGGATAATCTGCATAGGATATGAAAGGCCTCATTTTTCCCTTCATTAAGAGCAAAATTATGCACGTCCATGGAGTCATTCTCATATCAGATAATATGTGATAAATCACTCGTATCAGCCAATTGGCTACCATACGAATTGTTATGAATTACTCTATGAATTACTAATTAGCTCCACTTCTTAAAATGCCAACACAAGAAAAGCCTTTCATGTGCTGATCAATGTATTCACTGGCAGCAATCATTCTCGTGCAGTGATGATATCATTTTAGGTCAATTCAACTTCTCCATCTTGCCAAAAGCTAAAATGACATTTGCTGAATTGTAATGCGACATATGCGCGATTGTCGTGATATCGAATATAAACCCTTTCGCCGAACTTCGCCTGACCACATTTTTATTGCCTATCCTCTGCAGAATGATGGCCTTCAATCTTCAAGGTGTTGTCATGCCTCGCGTTCGTTTCGTTCAGCGATCGACCTATTTTCGACGCGTTTAGCGAATTCCATCAAAGTCTAAAATTCTGTCTCACGGTTAAATAACGTTCAAATGTTATAAATCTTGGGTAACGGTGTCAGACGACTTGGATCCGCATCGAATCGGCGAACGGCATTTTTTCCCGGCATGAGCGAGCACATCAGCACGAAAATCGTTTTTAAAGCTGTTTGCGCGGGCGTATCGGCCATAACAATAAGTGGAATACACAGTTTGGCCGAATGAAAAGGAGTACAGTTCTGACCGACTCTCGGACACCGTCCGTTCGATCTTTTTGTTCGGCGATCAACTGCCGGCGGGATAAAAATCACTCTTCGGTCCGCGATGTGGAACGAATCCTCGCAGCGAGTCCGAGAAGAGGTGACTTCCTCCTCCGAAAGACAATGGGCGCTCGATTTTTCGATTGTCATCCGAGGGTCGCTTGTGAAATCCGGATGCAACGTGGACGCTTCGTGATGCGCTCGCTCCTCTGCGGATGCACGGGAAAATGTGCTATCTCACGGACACGGAATTTCGGTCCGGAAACCGCGAGAGGAGTAACGATCGCATCGACAGGGGAGAAATCTTCGGAGCTGCATTTAAAGCCTGTTTATCATCGATAATGCGCACTGAAGTCATATCGAAACTTCGTTCCCGTAATAAATTGTATTGATTAGCGGCTGGGGAGGCACTCGCATACATCCTGGCATTCCTGCTAATCATCGCAACTCGTCCTGGTTATATCTCTCTCCGCCCATCTATCTTTCTTCCGGCCAACTGCTAAACAAGTGCGCGCTCCTTACCGAAGCGCCTACTCTACATTCCGAACAATGCGTTGAAGATTCCGATGCACATGTCGCGCTAACGGCCGAGGCACTTTGGTTTCTTCAGCTGAATTCTGCTCGTCCCCGTTTAATTATTCACTCGAATAACTAAAGCGGTATAATTGAATTGTTTTTACAGCTCGCGCGGAGAGCATAAATTATACGTGTACATTTGTCGTAATAGCTACGTGTTTCTCGCTTGTTCATTTAACAGCACGATCGATTACTAACGGAGACAGGTACATTAAACGCCTCTTTCTCGTCGGATGCATCCTTCCTGCGTTCACTCGTCCCGCGTCACCGCGAGGCAAGTATAAGTGAAAAAAGAAAATCGAAAAACCGGATTTCACTAAACACGAAAACCGACTCTGGCCGCGCGGCACTGCCGAGATTTATCTGCATTCGTTAACGGGCAAAACAATCGAGTATTACCAAAGCACTCGTAAACACCGTGCGCCACAGTTAGGCACTTTGCATCGCGGCTGTGTTCAAAGTCCCCAGCACCGCCTACGTATACGTTCGCGATCGGGATCATAAAGTACGGAGTACCACGGACTCGGGACTCGGGACTCTTAGTTGGAGTAACCTCGCTCGATCATTACACGGACGCCTTTCCGTGGAAAGAGTCTACTCGGCCAGACCTCACACACGCATGCAGCCACGAGAATTCGTTAAATATCCGGCACTTCTACAAGTGCACGGTTGTTTCCGAACGTATCCCGTCTCACGATCCAAACAGCCTATGTACATTTGCGCAATTATCACGCACCCGACGATGATCCTTCAATCGTCCTGGCAATCGGGATGGAGTGAATGATATGAACGACACGAAGGCAATGACTCGGATAGATAATGTGATTGCAAAATTCCACGATATGGGAATCTCCGAGTAATAAATGTAATCTCCGTGCAATAAATGGGAGAATTCACGAGCTCCTGAGAAGCTTCCAAAGATCTGATGGATTTACGGCGCATACTCGGCGCAAGAACGGTTCCCTCCATGCCGTATAACTGCTGCGATTCTAGATCGATCTGTGGTACCATTAGAAACGTAAATTAGCGAAACATTTTAGAAGGGTATTGTTTCGCACCCAAGAATATTTGATATCAGACTTCGTGCTTATTGCTTCAACATTCCATAATAGTTTATCAGATCTGACAATGCCATAAAGGAGTGCTCCTTATATACCTTATTATCTATAACTTCTCCTAAATAGTATTTTATGCAAATAATGCGTAAAGTGGTGGTAAAATGTTAAAGCTTCAACATTATTCTTAATCAACTTACCTTAAAGGCCTATTCGTATCGAAAGAAGAAACAGATACACGAGGCGAAAGAAATAAAAGACGCATATATTGATTGAAACTGAAGGAAAGAACAGTGGAATGAAGTTAATGACAAGAAATGTACCTTTTATCGTTCGCGCATCCGTGGACTATTTCTCCTTTTACGCACTGCAGAATGTGCTACGTGCTATAGACAAGGCAAAAGGGTTTTCGAATCTCGATCGGGAACGTAACAATGGGACACTTAACCTTATCTGATTTACGTAAGAATAAACTCCCACACTACGGACTCGGAGTACGCACATCCCGAGAAACATCCCGTGACACGACGTACTGCTACATCTTTACCAACCGTGTACCGGTACAGTGATATCCTCCGTTGCTTTGCACACAATAATATTTACACGCCTCCGCGGGTCGCAAGCGCGAACTCGCGACCTATAAGCAAACTTTTAGAAAAAGGGAGGTTGGCCAAGAATTTAAATCAATACTAGATGATCGAGTATTGTGGGAGAATGAATTCCCGTTCGAGGGTTTCATTTTTTTCCTTTCTTTCGATGCAACATGCGATTTATGTGCAGGCGGATCGGCGGGAATGAAGACTTTCAAATAACGGATGCGTTTTCTCAATTTGCTGCCTCGGATCTTTCTTATCGTTTGCCATTCTCTCTTATACGTTTTTTAATTAAAAAAGTATACTTAAAGATCTGGTGCTCTATGTCATATTCGTAAAAATGGTGTAAAATTTATTGTCAAACGACACAGTATAAAAAGTGTCTCGTGACACATTTCATATAGTTGCATTGAAAATTATTTCAAACAATGACGAAGATAAGTTATACAAAAAAAAGAGATTATAATTCAGTTTCAATACATTATAATTTGTTGATATCAATATAAACAAATGGAATTTTTCAGGGTCGCTCATTACCAATCCTTCATCAGATATTTAAAATACAATATGGCGGACGGAATCGGAATTATAACTTAATGGAGTAAAAGTTTTTTGGGAGTCCTGATTACGAATCTGACTGTAGATTTTCCAAATTTAAAATGGTGGATCAAGATCACAGGTTACATTCCTAAAAAATTAATTGGTCTAGACGAAACTGTGGACGAGATAATGAGTTTTCGTGGTCCTGGATTATGAATCCGACCTTTAATTTTCAAAATTCACAATTAACTTAAATTTTTAAATGTTTACTTTAAAAATTTAATATGGTAGTTAGAAATTGTAATGTAACGAATCCTGTCGGGGTGTTAGGTCAAATTTCAATGATTTCAATGGAGAACTCTGTTACTTTGACCTGACCCAACACGTGGTGCGTGAAGTCATTCCCATTCACGTGACGTAAAAAAGTATAGTTATCAACTTCGTGCAAATTCATTCAATATTGACAGACTTATTCAAGCGGTCCCTCTTTAAGCTGTTGCCACTTTTACGTCTTTTTCTGGCGCACAACTGAATCACCAACAACCGGTTGGATTCGTTGCGTGTCATTTCGTATCAAATATATTTTGTACGCTTCATTCACGTAATATTATTCGTGAATTTACGTTTTTTCGTATAGTTCTAACCAAACTTTTTTTATATAAGCAATAAAATGTGATCGAATAAACGATTTTATTCAATTAATTAAATGTTTTTTTTTTTCTGTGTGAACAAATATAAGATCGAAGCTGCTTTAAGTGAATTATAAATCAATGTTCTCCTACAGACTATTACTTTAAATAATAAAAATCAATAATAATTGATAATAATTTCCATCATTCTTAGACAGCTACTCACACAAAACTTCAACAAATATTTTATTAATAAAAGTTCATATTATAATTCTTTTTTTTTAATCGATTCGTAAAATATATCGATTATACATGATCTATATATATTCTTTATTAAATCTAATTGGACTGTTGATATATTTACTAACTTATAAGAAAGTTTAGATGGTACAGTTAATGATCTATCAATTTTTTGGCAACTATCAGGAACTTTCAGCAATTGGTACTGTCAAGAAATTTGGTCCCTCTATACATTCGGTTGCTTCATAACGAGGTAAAAAATAACAGAATTGACAAACTTTCAATCTACTACACAATGTTAAACAGAGAAAATTTTAATATCCAATAAATAGATAACAAGTCGCAGTAAACTTTACAGGAGTGCTATTACCGTTTCGATAGCAAATAGCCAATGTTAAGAACTAAGAGGTCAGTATTATTTACTAGGCTAATGTTAACTTTACCAATACTTTACCATTTACACTCCATATTTTGTACATCTCTTGACGTGAAAACGTTTCCCTTTCAACGATTGTTTAATATGACCAATTCGCTAACTTCAACAGAGGATTTCTCGGAGACGAATAAAGATTCTTCTACATTTCCAAATGGATCTTGAAGTAAACGCGTTATACATTAACAAACTTTTTGAACAAATTCTTCTTACACGTTACACGATCTCAAGTAGCCAAAAACGTGCTGTTTGAAATTTGAGGTTAGAATATCTGTAAAACTTGACGTCCTATAGGGTCTTATCTAAGGTCAGATTCGAATTCAGTACACTTAGGAAAAACATAGTTTGCATATCTTGGCTATCTACGGATCAATCAAACGTCATCAAGCCTACATATATTTACAACCATCAACTTTGAAATGCACACAACTGTTTGAAATTGTAAACAACGCAGAAAACGGTAAAACCAAATTATGTAAACTAACATCAGAAGCTAACCGAACCTAATGACCACAACAATTGATTAAATCCAACGCAGAACTCGGAGTAAATGAATTGGATGGATGCAGCGATTAACTGAACATCAAATGCAAAGGTAGGCAGAACGATGAGCTATAAATCTGAAGATGAATAAGATAAATAAAACGCATTAACGGAAATGGGAGAATCGAATTTACTGAATTGAAAAGAACGAATTGAATGAAACGAAGCAAACCGAGGAACTTAATGGAATGGAACAGATAAATCGAGTAATGCTCGCGTTAAATTTCGATTTTCTATCGCCGGACAGCCGCAATAATCGCATCGGACGGCGAAGCGACCGACGCGTCAGTTGCAGCGGTGCGATCACTTTCCAACGGCACTGCGCCGTATAGTGCTGAGACGGGCTTTTTTGTTTCGTAATCTACATAATTTGATTGCATCTCATTCGAATCGGCATTCTGTTTTAAGCGCACGGCCCGCTAAGCACCGACTACAGTTAGCCACTTACCTTGACCAGTCGTAAGTCCGATTTCGGAAGCCATTCGCCTAACGTTCCCTTCATGCTCGTTGCGCTTGGCGCCGCTGTCGTCGCGCTGGCGGGCGGCGGCCTTTGGCCGCGCACCACCCGGCTATCATCGTCGCGGTACCGTGACGTTCTTGTTGTATATGCGTCGCCCTTTTTAGACGAGGCACCAAACCGTCGACATAGTACATTGCGCGGAAAGGAAAGGATGCGTTCGCGAAAATCCGTTATGGCCTCTATACGCGCTCGTAAACCGCAGAGGAGGGGAACGAAGATCGTATACGCGCCTAGGCTCGCATACAGATGCCACATGTTATAAACGTAATTATTACATTCCGCGTACTATATATATAGGAAAGATTCGCAAAGTTCGTTTGCCCGAGGCCTTTTTTCCGACGACCCAGTATAACGATAACGGATGCTTAAAAAAAAAAAGAAAAAACAGACGCTAAACACCGCTGATGGCTACGAGAGGCTATGTTAATTTTAACAGTAAGATTCATAAACACCCGAGTCACAGTTCGTGAAATGTTACACGTCTGTCTTCGTCGGCCGCTCAGGGACTTCAAAGTGCTCATCGTTTAATGCGCTCGCGCTATTACGCTAAACAATTAGCGCATTCCAGCTGATGTCCGAGTGCGGATTAAGTGGCGGCCTTTTGCGGGCGGAACGTTGATTTTCTTAAATAAGGCGCCTCGCGCCAAACCGCGCAAGGAAGGGAGAGTATAGGGGAGGCATCACCGTCTCAGTTCCGTAAAGGAATCGTGCCTACAAAAGACCATTCGTGCCATAGAAAAGTTGCAACCTCAGCCACCATCCTGATGGTGGCTTTAATCCAGGCATGAAATACGTGGAAGGAGCTAATAACAACAATGATAATAAATACAACGCTACCGAGATGGATGGACGAGGGGACAACGGGGGAAGGAGGGGGGCCGTGAGGGGAGGTGCATGGAGGATGGGGGAGGGGAAGGGAGGCCGCTAATGAAGGCGCTCGCGAGGGGATAACCCGTTGAATAATCATTATCAGCCTGGCGACGATGCCCGGCTCAAGGTCGGCCTGCTGCCATGACGCCGCGCCATGGGGACGAGGGAAATCTCGCCCCGACACCTCCTCACGTTCTTTACGAATGAGACGTGAGTCACGAAGGTGTACTATGTAAATCGCTCGGAATTAATGCTGTAACGACTTAATTAATGTAATTCGAGCTACTATTATTAAGCGACTAGATTCGTTAAGACGGCGATTCGCGCGAATTTTCAGGTCGTTGATCCAACGTAATAACCTTCGAAGGACCAAAACCATATTGATTCATTTTCGGACTCGTTACGTATGAATCGTTATTCGCAATCCAAGTATATATAAGGAGCTTTTACCGATACATTGGACATATAAGGAGCATTTACCGGTATATGGACCGATTTCATGGATAGGTTGGATTGGTGGGCCCAAAATACTCGTATGGATAGGTTGAATTGCATCCGCTAAGTAACACAACTGTATTGCAACAAATTGCAAATTACAATGTGGCATCGTTTTCGATTGCTTATGTAACAATCATCACATTTGACAGACAAAAGCAATTCCTAAAGAAAAATCGTTACCATACCTTGAAAAACACCCTTATGGAATGCATGCAAATTATACGGAAGTTTTTAAAATAAATTGAACTCTTTTTACGTCAAATAAGATATTAAGTGAGATCACTCGATATCGGAGCAACATAAAATCCGCTAGTGAAAACGAACTAAATTTCTCAACATCTCGTTCGAGCACAAGAATGTATGCCTCGATTCACCTGTCGAAGAGATCATCCCATCTGCTGCACCGTATAAGGAGGTTGAAAATAGGTTACATTGCGTACATTTTATACGCATTTTCAAAAGTCTTTCTTTGAATAATAATGAAAAAAAAACGTATAATATTTAATGTAAAACAACAAATGAAAGAGTGAATTAACGACAGAAATAAAACAAACGGAAAGAATAAACACAATTGGAAGGCATGAATAAGAAGGATACCATTAAAATAATTAAGTTAGCAGTAATCGGTGTATATGCACTGAGAACTTTTATAGGTTTAACAAGTTTATTAATCAGTAATGAGCATCAAACTGATTATTAATGTTTACAACCTACTTCAGTATTGCCAACTACGCGCAAAATAACATAGAATTATGCAAAAACAATTGCTGTACGCAACAGGTCAGGTGCCTATTCTATGCAAAAAGCGACGAAACACATACCCGCCAACCGATATATCTGATCCTTCAGTTGCTTCGCGAGTGAACATTTACGTATTGTTATATATATATATATATATATGTATATATATTCATATGTATATGCATCATTCAATGTGAACCAGACGCCAAGAAATTATTTGTAGTCCATTTAATTTACAGACAAGGTGTGGTACGTGAGACGTGATTATTTGCATGCAATGAAAAGGTATGAGTTGTTTGCGGTATTATATTCGTTCTTATTTATTTTATTTATTTGTTGTTTTTTTTTTATGTTCACGTAAAAAAATTGACAAAAATTTGATTAAACTCTTATATAATTTCGTTACTATAAACACTTTCTATTATTTCATATTTAAAATTCATGATTTATCTAAGATTTTTGGTTGATTCGTGATTTAAAATTTAAACTAGGGGCTTCGCCCCTGCGGCCTCCGGCCGCCAACCCCACCAAGGGGCTCTGCCCCCTGGACCCCCGGCTCGCTTCGCTCGCAAGATTG
>JAPYZR010002546.1:0-22487 GCA_030522945.1 Trichopria nigra
TGTGTAACCCAAATCACACCTATACTACCAAATTTTACGTAAAATGCAAGAGCTATACCCAACACAACTGTTCTCCACGACGGTTCGAATAGAAGTCCGTATAATTTATATTATTATTATTATTATTATTATTATTATTATATAGGTTAATTTCTCAACACTCCGAAATGAACGGGAAAAGTTAAAAATTCATTTTGATGAAACTGGGATGAGAAGTTTGACGTTATTCAATTCCCGTCAATCAAAACAATAATTACTGAAAGTATGTAAATCTGAATCCATCAAAAATGTAATGTCATAAATTCAATGCTTCGATACGCTGAAAAAGTTAATGCTTAAATCCGGTTAAAAAAAAAACATCGTAAATATAAATAGAACTTCATAAAACACCATTTTAGTATTTACTGATAAAAAATTAAGACAATTTAAAAATATTTTGCAGATATGGGGAAACAAAAAAAATTATTTCGATCTTATTCCCTAACGCAATGAGACTCTTTGACGTCTGAAATGAATAAAATATTAAACCTTAAGTTAATAAAAAATTATGTTTTAAAGAATTATCAACATTCTTCTGTTTTGTTTCTGTTAGTAGTTCGTTAATAAGATATATTCAATACAGAAATTTAGTTATTATTCAAATATTTCAAAATGCTATTAAAAAAATAACGATTTCGTGAGATTCTGGTTGTTCTTTCAAATGTAATATTGTAGATAGATAATAATTGTACATAAGTTATTTTATTTTATTTTAAAAGACTAGAACGAAACATATTCTTATAATATTTTAAAACACTCTGAATACTGTATCTTAAATCTTTACAATATTACCAGTCACTATATATTGAATGTTACATCATTTATTCGAATAAAAAATAATTGAATTTAATAAAATAATTGTATATCATATATTCTGCGAATATTTCATTCGAAATATTTCTAGACAGAGTTACATGTATTTTGTAAAAAAAATTTGAAATTCAAACAAAAGGTTCTTTGAAATATATATACTATATTTGTCATTAAAAATAATATTTCAGTAAGTAAAGTGGGGAAAAAATACGTTATTTGTTCATCAAATGATTTTTACATCTCCATCAAGTAATGGTTTCTGTCAAGTATGAAAATGGACTCATATTGTACTCATATTGTACATAAATGTAGGATATCCTAAATAACTGAACAAATAGAGCGCATATCTGAGAAACGGAACTGAATGTCTTCAATTTAATTAAGTATCGCAGTTTACTCAAATATTGAATTTCTCAAGTTAAACACGAAATTCATAAGCGACCCTCTTACGGAGCTTCGCAGAAGTTTCTTATATCCCACAAGCTGGATTTTGTTCAAAATGTTTTTTTTTTATTCCTACTTATTCTAACATTAAAAAATATTTCGTAGATTAATATTTTCTTTCCAAAAATGTTATATGCATCGCTTAACAAACATAACATCATATTAGAATTATGAAAAAGAAAACGAACTATTATAAATACGAAAACTAAAATTCTTCAACTCTTTACAATTTTTTTTTAAACATTTCCTGCGTACGAGAATTTAGATATAAATATAGTTAATATCATATTTTTTCTTATCCTCCCAGTAACAATTCATATTGTATTTTTGAAAATTGTTTGAAATATGAATCTCATTTTCGTAAAGAAAACCAAGCTAAAACTCTCGAGAAATGATAGAAGTGAAAGTTATAATCAATTCAGTTAAATGAATTTGTAGTAGTTTCGTAAGGGAACAAATTATCGTTTTTACTCATGCTTCATCAGTCTACCGAACTTTGAAAAACTTTTTATGTGTAATTTAATCCACATCTAAACTTTCCCATGACGCCAACCTATAACTCTTACGCACGACGACATTAGCAGTAATTGTATTATTTCCGAGATTTCAGCTCAGAAGCACACACGTGTAAATAATAAGTCATTCATTACATCCAAAGGCAAAATGCATCATGGCATGTGTAAGATATTAATTATTGTTTTAGAATCTGATGACCGCACAATTTCCTTTGTTAATTAAAATAATAACTCCAACATAGAATTATATAATAATTTCAAACAATTAAGTTTTTTAAATTTAATTTCGAAGATTAGTTTATTACAGCATCTTGAAACAAATACTTATATTCATTTTATAATATAAAAAATATAGAGAAAAACAACATCGAAACGTTAAAAATATGATTTATTAAAAGAGTCGAAGATAAAAAAGGAAACAAGAAAATACATACATTTAGAAGTAATAAATGTGTGAAAAATGTATAACAAATTTGCAATTTTTTTTTTTTTAACTTGATGTTTATTTCATACACCCTTTAAATAATTGAGTTTCATAAATTTGAAAATAACACGACTTGGGCAATAAATGAAAGAGGAATTCTTGTAAATTTAACAAAAAATATTTTCCATTTAAAGTTAATCTTATTCGTGTCGTCGCAGCCCAGGCACCGCTGCCACCCTTTGTGCAAATGAGTCTCGGGTTGGTGTATTAGAAAGCTTCTCATCCCGACTTCCGTTGCATACAGTAATGTGACAAAGTATGTACCACGTAATATTATTTCAGCAATATTATTATACAATATACTCTGACCCGTATTTAAACCCTTTGTATATTAATCAGTATATCCCTTGTTCAATTTGTACATTTGAAATTTATTAAACTGAATTTAAATAAAAATATTTATTTATCATCACTGAGGTGAAAGAGAATATTTTATTAATTTATATATAATTATTTTACTTGCAGGTAAATTCAGAAGATTTTTTTGACAATTTGTATCTCCAATTGATTATAAAATATTTTAAACTCCACGGCCAGACAAAATATACACTGCTACTAAAAGAAAATATGTTTCTGTTGTACTGACACAAATGAATATTTAAAACTATTCCATAGTACAATGCCATCTGTTTCTTAAATATTCGAATGGGTATTTTGGATGAAAAAAACTAGAAATGTAATCAAGAAAAGTAAATAAAGTGTAATTGAAGAAAAGACCAGATCAAGAAAAATTATGCAAAAGGGGCTCTTAAAAATTCCTATAACTACCCCAACCATGAAAACAAAAATTGTCTAGGAGGAATGATGATATGGAAAAGCTCAAAATTTAGACGCGGGCAAATTGTTTGGTTAAAAATTGGACGTATATTTAACGCTTTGGAATGATGAATATTATAATGAAAATATAGGTAATATCAAATTTGTCCAAAACTTCTTCCAAAAAAATTGGATTGATTTTTTACAAATATCGCGTTTAAAATCCTTCAACTTGAAAATGGTATGATTTTTCAAAATTCGAAATGACGGTTCCAAAATGGAGGTTGACATTTTAGTAATATTGCCTGATGGTTACATTAACAATTACAAGTAAGGACTTGTTGAAGTCGTACAAAACTGATGTTAGATTCTCAAAATTAAAAATGGCGGCTCGTTTTGGTTCTCTACATTCAATAAATGAAAGTTGTTAACCGTCAAAAAATGCTGACGTCTGATTCTTATCGCGAGGAGGTAAAAGAATAAAAAAATATGAGTAAATACTAAGGATAATGTAGGAGGGAATAACATATTTAAAAACTATCGCAAATTAATCGTAATAACGGTAAATTACAGCTTTTATACATTGTTTAAAAGTGCCTAAAGCGACATGGGATTGCTGTATTATGTCAAGATCATTCCAAAAACGTTTGAGTCGCTGGATAGGGGAATAATACATATAGATACGTTTAAACGATTGTTCATATAAAGTTCTCTGGTTGCGTATGGATACGGCATGTTTCTTGTCGGAAATAGTAGTAGTAAATTTGGATCGGCTGACATAATCTTTAAAATGCGAAAAACTGTTAACAGGTCATGATATTTATGGAACGAAGCTATTGTAGGAAAATTGAATTTTTGAGAAATTGCATGAAAATTTAATGATCAAAACGCGACATGGGATAATCAGTTTTAAACGAAAGGTACCTGAGAGCTTTACGTATGATTCCGTCCAGCGGTTCAAAATCTGTAAGCGTATATGGTGACCAGATAGATGAAGCATATATAAAATATGGTAGAACAAGAGTTCGGATCACGTACGCAATGGTATAAGGATCTCTGAAGTCTTTTGTCGTTCTATTTATGAACCCAAGCATTTTAGATGCTTTAGCGCGAATTAGTAATATATGGTCATCAGATGTAAATTTATTAGACATTAAGACTCCAAGATCCTAATGTTTTAATAATTTTTTTTTTTTTGTATTTGTATATGTTATATAAATGTTACATCATTTCTAATTTTCAAAATCTAACCACAGATTTGTAATCAGCCACCTCAAAAATCCCTTACCACTATTTTTAAAATGCTACCTTCCGTTACTCATTGCCATTTTGTATTTAAGAAATCTGGATTCAGATTTGTAATCATCAGCGACCTTAGATACTATTTTAACGCTGAAGGATTTTAAGTGCGATATTTTGGTTTTTCGTGTATTCTGTGTTGGAGTTTCCTTGTGCAAGATAAGAAAAAAAATATTTTCAAAATTTGCGGCTTTTGTCAAAAATCAGCTCTTTCTTTTTTAGAACGTGTTTTGGTCCAATGTTATTGACAGAATCTAAAGGAGCAGATCTTGCCACGCAAGATACTAAGATACAGAATTTTTTTCTTGATCATGACATATGAGCCAATATTGCGCTGAAGTTTGCATTCAATAAGTTGTCATCGCATACGTAGGTGAAATCAGGTAAAATCTGACTCATATTTATATTTAATTGTACATCAAATTGTGCTCAAAACCCCGGAATCTTCTATATTTCGGATTTGGCTAGTGAACGCGATAAATATATATATATATATGAAGCCCTGTATTTCCACAGGCGGATCCTCGAGTTGACGGATGCCGTGGCGAGCACTGTAGGGGTAGAAGGTTGAAGGAAGAGGCCGACATGAGGGTACCACAACCAGCTTCTCCGCCCTTTTCGAGTAAATGGTGCCAAGGGAGGAACGCGGAATGGACCAGCATGGTATAGGAGCATAGAGGGACCGGCACCAGCTGTAGAAAGCACTTCACTACCGAAAGAGGAATGCGGGTCAACATATCCCGCAGCAACTAACGTCCGATGGTGCGCTTATTTGAGACTCTCTTTAAAAACTAGGCAACAACGCCTCTCAACTCCTCAAGCAGTGATGGAGGATTTCTCGTTTACAAAATGATGGAGAAGGTCTATAAAGTGTAGGACGTAGACTATTTTTGGCGAACTTGAAGATGCAATGGGACACATTTTGTACTTTTTTATAATGAATACTATTTATCACAAATTCGTTAGATTCACTTTTTTAGAAAAATCTCTCATTAGCTGTTTGAACTTTTTTCAGAATAGAGATGTTAGAATCATAACGATGTACTTCTAATTATCTATTATATTTCTACAAATGATTCCTATGAAAGGACATTGCTCCACTTTTTTGCTTCATTCTCATCGATAAAATGTATGTCAAATAATGTACGTCCATATTTCACCTAGCAAAGAAAGTCACTGAAGGGGCTGCTAAAGCGATCCGAGAAAACACATTCGGGTTTTCCGGGACTCCTGTCTTACCGACAATTTTGTCAAAATAACAGATGAATCACCGAAACTTTTATGGTTTTTTGTTTTTTTCGTCTCTCCATGCACTCCACGTGTGATCACCTGTTTCACATATATGAGAGGACGCATGCATGTGTGCACACGGATGCGGGGATCACACACACAACTAGAGTTCACGCGGATTCTTCGCTGACGGGACACAATGGGACATCTTTTTAATTTTGGCAGGTTGGGGGATATTCCTCGACATCGTAAAATAACTTTAAAATAAATTTAACATGCGATAAATGCCAGAAACTCTCTATATTCTGCCCGAAGCAAGTCCGTCCGCCTGAATGCCGCGCCAATCTCACGTAGCGGAAATTCGCGGAACTATATAATTTTGCCAATTTACGTTATCATTAAAAATTTTTTATCGAATTTCACGACCAAATTTATTTTAAAGTTTTTTCGTGCATTTTTTATGTATGTACGCAAAATTTCAGCGAAATCGGTTCAGAATTGACCGAGAATCTACTCTTCGTCCATTTCAGACTGTTTTTTCATGGACATTAAATGGATAAAATAAACGTAAAATATTATAAAATAATTATAATAGAAGGGAATCATCGATGTCCACTGGATTTTCATCGGGATGAATAATGGATGAAAATTGGACGTATGCTGGACAATGTTTTGTTCATTTCAATCGTGATGTTGAAATGATGAAAAAATGAAAATCATTTGTCAAAGTATCATTATTTAACTTCGAAGTTCAGGACCATGAATCACTGCTACATTTATACATTTTATAAATACGGCTTCGTTGCCATCGCCATCACCATCAAGAGTTGGATAAAGCGCTTACGAATATATAGTTTTGCCTATATGATAAAACGTGAATGAACAGAACGTCGAGAGGAGGAAGAGGGGACGACACAAAGAAAGAAAGAAAAATAGCAATATAGGAGAAAGCAAAAATAAGTTTTTCGTTCGAGACAAAAGAGGATTCTGGATAGGATAATAACATAATACGATTAAATGATACATCCTCTTTGTAATCATAACTGCATTGTTTTTAATGATTTTTTCTTGGTCGATTTTCCCTTTATCGATATAAACTTTTTGCAATTGTTTTAAAACTAATGAAACTATCTTCTTTCCTATAAAGTTTTATGAGCGGAATTTAAATATGAGAATCCTCAAAAGAGAAATTCCTATCTCATTAATAATATTATTCCGATTGTAAAGAAACGTATTGATTTTATATAAGTGTAAACCCTTGTATCAAATGACAGATATTCCCACTATATTGCAGTGATACCTGCTAAATCATTGCAAGTAAAAGTGACAAACGTCATTACAAGCAATTTAGTATAAGGTACGAATTTACCTCTTACAAATTGTGACACAATTTTTAATTAATTTATTTATTTATTTATTTATTTATTTGACTTAAACTTTATCTTAATGACATTAATATAATAGGATAGAGAATTGTAACATTATGACAATTATTTACAATAACAATATTTTTTGATATACTATATTTGACTAAAATTAAGTTACATTTCTAGTAGAAAATTACGCCAGTTTCTGGCCATTCTTTCTGGCCTCTATGCTGAAAGTAATTAAGCCCAGAAAAATGGCCATAAAATGGTCTCGTTTTCTACTATAGGGATATATATATCTACTCCTCCGTAATATGTATAGCACGAAGGAATTTAAAATACGTGAAATTAAAAAAACAATAAATATATTCTGGGAAATGCATTGTGAATCTTAAGTGAAAAAACACGTATATGGTCAGACATCAAAAATCTGTGAGTCTTTTTTTATTTAGGTTTTCACCTTATTCGTTTCACCTTTTTTTTAATTCTTTCGTTTTTTGTTCTTTTTGGCTCTGTGCGTGTTAGAAATGTTACATTTTCCGGGATTTATTTTCCGTCTACGTGGTGGGCGTTCTCCTTTCTCTTAAGATCTACCTCTTTTATCTTGACTCTGTGGTTTCCTGTTACTATTTTTTGAAGAAATGTAACAAATTTGACTTTTAAATTTAAAGTGATACACGACTTACATTTTTTATATGTATCGAATCAGTTAAAATGTGTCCAGCTATAATAATAATGTATAAACATCAATTAGGCTGACTTATATTAATTTAATTTACGGACATATTAAGTTATTCGTTATTATTCATAGTAAAATCGGTTGCGCGTAAAAACTACAGAGAATGTTACACAAGCGGGAAAAGGTATTGATCCATTGTATTATCGAGTTTTCTAATATGTTTTTACATTGTCGATAACATGTCCTCGCCTTTATTTTAACTTCGATAAAAATGACATTCTTTATACAAGAACGAAATGAAATCGTTTGTTTTATAAAATGGCGGATTGAAAGGCATTCGAGCATTATAGGAAATATCAGTTGTTTTTAGCAAGGATATTTTTATTTGAATGCCTTATCAGTAATACCTTAACTGTCCTTTATATTATCTTCAATAACTTGAAATTTAAAATTAAGTACATTATGTTACTATTAAATATCACCAATATTATTGATTAATATGAAGCTTGGATATTTATAACATAGATTCCGTACAAATATTGTATTAATAATAAAATATATAACATTAATGGTATTTTTAAATTAGTAGTTATTAATAGAGTCAATCTCTGGATTGAAAGGAAAATTTTCGATTTCAATGAATTATTATAGTATCAAGTAAAAAGTATTAAAAGAAAAGACAAGTTTGCTCAGAGCCTCAAGAATTCTTTATTTTTTCTTATTCAATAATGACTTTGACATTTTCCACGAGAGATATCCGGCACAATATTGTCAAACTTGTCAATAATTGCTAAGGAAAGAATATTTTGCACGAAGAATATGAATAAAATGTCTCGAGTACATACGCCTTCTTTTTATAGGTGTACGTCTTTCTGAAAGGTCTATTGATTCTTATCTGGTGCGCATGAAACCGACCATGAAATGCATTTCGAACTTATTTGTAACGTTTTGATCGCTTGTATTAAACCTGTACAAAACGAAGCAAAAGAAGTGAATAAAATAAATCATGGAAATGATGTCTAAATTAATAGCCAAGGCAAATATGTTTGTTAATGAATGAATTAAACCGATATAAAACAACCAATTATATGAATTGAATAAAAAATATATTTTATGTGAAAATAAATACGTCCCATATAGTAAGCAGTAGATTGTTTTTCTTATTTGGTCCTAGGGCATAAAGTAACACTTTTCCGTCATGCTCAGGCGTTCAACGTTTATCGTCACAGTATCTGTTGCAGGACTAGGTTTTTTCCAATAAAACCAGAAAGGATATTACTGATAAATTGTTAAGTAGAATTAGCGATAAAATTTTAATAACATACATTTAAATTTTTTTATTTAAGTAAGCGTATTAACTTTGTTAAAGTATAGTCGTTTGCTAAAAGTCTTTATTGTTCGAAAATATAGTCATAACCTCATATTACGCTCAAGCCTAATATTAAGTTTGTGGTAACCAAAGCTATAATTTTCTTTGCTTTACTCCCTAATCTCGTGAAATCAGTAGATACCGCAACCGATAAACTGTAGTCGCTAAAATAAATAGAACAAACACCGCCATGATTTACAAGTTCAAATATATAATAATCGGAACAATCTACTTATCACCGATGGATTTCTCAGGCATATTTGTTATCGATTTTGGATGCATCCACGAATTATCGAACTGTCAATTTTTGTTTATGTCAAGTTGTGATGTGTGGAATTTCTCAGAAATTCTAACGTAGTCGAGCGATGTCAAGGGTGCATGCGCGCCCTCGTATAAGGGTTCGCCGAGAAACTTCCGCTAAGTGCACTTCTGACACAATTACTGCCCGCTTACGAGATAATTCGATGAACGAGTAGCATGAGGCTATATGCTTATACGCGCTCACGTATTACATGCGTGAAACTATTACCTTAGCATAAGAGAATACTATGCATGGAGAAAAACAATGGCATTATTACTGAAATGGAGAATTTCATAATTGTGGTAGGTTACAGCAGATTATCGTCATTATTTTCTCATTTTTTGGTCAATTTCTCTTTTATTCGACCGTAACAAATTCCACGGGATTTCCGTATCACATTGCGGTCTTTAGCGGGACGATTTATCAGCAACTTCTCGAGACTATCTCGTGGAAGAACATTCCTGTTACCTTGCTAAATTCAAGAGAACCCGTAGAAAAAAGTTATGTGTTTGTTAAGCTTGCTAATGATTTTCTTCGTCAATTATTTGTGCGATTTTTTAAGAGTGTATAATTATTAAATCAGTATTTTTTATTATTTTACAAATACATTTCATAAAACGTTAGTAATTCATTTTTTGCTGAGAATGAGAGAATTTTTTTTGATAACAATTTCAGAGTAGGCGCTATTTTCATATTTGGATTCATCAAAAAAATAAGCTCCATCATATCTGACGTCATATTATTGATGCAAAATGTGTCTTCGAATAATGGAAGACATTTACTACAACGCCTTTGAAAAAACAGACTTGGACAAAATAATTTTCAGGAAACAGACGATTTCCTCAAACGTTTACTAAAAAAAGGATTTGTTTCTATTTACTACTTTGGTAATTCTTAATGAATTTCAAGGTTTAATACGAGCAATTGAATACTTGGTTAATATTTACTTCACAGTCATTAGACCACCATAAGATACAGTATAACTATCGTCATTACCATAATTTCGTAACATTAAGCGAATATTTTCGAAAACTGCGTATATTAGGTGGGAGAACCAATTAAGTTTTTTCAAAGTTTTTGACATTTTTTGTTTAAAACGTGTACCTAATCCAATTTCAAAAATGAATATAGCTTTACCAATTGTAAGTTGTGACATTTGATACTTACATTTACTATTTTCTATCATTTTTTGTTTTTACATATTTTGTTATTTCTTCTCTTTAGTTAGACATGTGTCTCTTATTCGATTGTTTTCTTTTATTATGTTATTATCTGAGACTGTGATTCTCTGACGCCGTACTGGAAGTACGATTTCCCTCACTGGATACATGAATTGTATCCACAAATTGTACACAATTGTCACGGCGTAACAAAGTGTGAATTTACATATCGTTAATCATGATTATACCTTTAAGAACCTTTGGCACATATAAATATATAATACTTCTTTAAAAAAGAGTTTGCGACAATTAAATTGGATATATAATGTATATGTTTTGTACATTCTGGAAAATTATGATAACAATAATAATATTAACGTATCATTTTATGGTTTCGCGAAATAAATTTTCCGTCGCTTATTTGGATAATATTATTGTGAAGAATAATAATGAATATAAATTACTTTGATATATCAAAAAGTTTGTGCAATTAAATTTCGCATAATTATGCGAATATAAAGTAATTAGGTGAAATTAAATCTGTCAGACGATGCTGCTTTAATGGGCATTTGCTTTGTTATTTAATGTAAAAATATAATTTTCATTTCTTGTTTGGTTTATACAACATGTGTATAAAAAATATACTACTTTGCATAATTAATCGAAAGCTGTGCTATACTTTTATTTATCTTCTATAATTTTATTAAAAACGATGTGCACGCAACGAACTGAATAACCTGAATAAATTAAAAGAATAACAATATAGTTGAATTGCAATTTTAATTTATAGTTTACGTTTTGAAATCATGATAATCGTTTTATATTTACGTACGAATCATTATTAATTAATCTTGTCAGAAGTCATACAATTTAAAATGTATGATACATATATATTCATAACATGTCGACTTCGCCTTTAGCGAGAAAGAAGATTTTTAGAGGTTTGAGACTTTTGATCCTTCTTGATCTTCACACGCATTCGGTTCTATTGCGATTTTTGCTTTTGACTAATTTTGTTTTAATTTCTCATTATTCTTGCTCAATATTTTGTATACATATTTTGTAACATCATATTATGAGATCTCTATTTTTATCGATTTTATCCACGTTTAATACATTTATCTTAAGCTGTTTTTACAATTCTTGTCGATATTGGTCATATATTTCCAATAAATTTCATCAATTCTGTCGTTTGAAAAGTGCCAAAAAGTTTGCACCAAAAAAAAAGACCCATCAACCAAGGAAAATCAGAAGAATCAACTACGTCATTCCGAAATATTTGATCAGTTTTTGTTCAATTCTTGTTAATATTCGACAATATTTGTACATAGAATTTATTTCCTTTCTGTGGACTTTTATTAATCTCGGTTAATTTTGTCTATAACTATTTTTGCTAATCAACTTTTTTCCAAACACTACTCTTCTACTATCATTCGTGTTTAAAGACATTTAAAATTTTGCAACTTTTGATTAGCTCTCAATTTACTTTTGTGCAATTTCCTTCTTTTTCGCAACTGTTTATGTCTTTCGTAATTTTTGTCTCACCATTTCCTTTGAACGTTACTTTCGTAAATTTTCATAAATTATCTTGAAGTCATTATCGAGAAAGTAATGTGACTTTTATGGGTATAACTTTCGTTTTAATCAACGTGATACCTGTATTTTTATTATTTTAAAAGTTTTATCTGAGAGTATTTCTTTTAATAATATTTGTAATAAAACCGTACTTAGGAATCAAGGTGTCCATGCATATTATTATTTGTTGTATCAATAGATAATGATTTTGTTTCATTAAATAAATTTCTAAAAAATTTTTTACATCGGTGACTTTTAGTATAATGGCATGATTTGTAAATAAATAACGTTGTTTTTCCGATAACATTGTTACATAGAGAAAATATACAATTTTCTCTTGCACGCTTTAATAAAATTTCAAATTGCAATCGATAATTATGTTAAAAATTTCATCACTTGTCAGAAATTCTATTTGATTTTTCTATTTTCGTGATTGTTGTTTTTTATTATAACATTATTTCCTTCTTTATCTGCCTTGTCAAAATATTTTTATATAACGCGTGCACGATATAATGGCCCATATTCATACTTCAAAAGAGGGATGCGGAAGTTCGGTGTTATGATCGTATGACGTAAGGGAAAATAATATAAGTGACGTCACTTATATTAATACGTTTAATTAGATATATATTACAGGAAATAATACGTAGGAAAATAATACGTTTAATTAGATATATATTACATGTATTATATTATATGTTATTTGTATATGCACATTTCATACTATAGCGCCATCTGCGATTACTTTATCGCATATTCCAGGAAAACACCCTTAAACAGTAGATACCTATATACGTATGACGTAATACGATGTAATTAGCAATTCTATAAATATTCGGATTCAAAAGACTTTTTTCGTTTTCGAGCCATTTTTAACGTGAATTCTTCTCAAAAGAATATTGATGGTTGTCTTCATCCAAGCCCAGAAAATAAAACATTTTCAGCAAGAATATTCTATTCTTTTAAGGGGCAAATCAAATTAAATTGAATTTATGGATAATTAAATAAAGGGGTAAAAATAATAAGTTCCCTATTTTCATGAAAATATAAATCGTTTGTTCAGAGAGATTCACCCGTATTGAGATCTTTAGTATTTGCTGAACAATAAACCACACTGAAAGTATAAGAAATATTAAAACAATAGACAAAGTGTTAATAAAAAGTAGTAATTAAATTTTACTGTCAATTGCAACCCGCATCCAACCTATTATTTTAAATAATGTGTTTGCGGATTATACGTATAGTCATAAAAAGCCAGGCTGACGCTGCGAATTGGTTCCAGACAGCTTCGCATCCATTAAAAGACATTTTCATGGCGTATAACTTTTTCGAAAAAACGTCGGCAATCCCTACATAAGCGATCGCGGAATAAGAATTTTAAAATTCAACGTCAATCTAAACTGCCTTCAACAATATCAGAACGGTACGATTCAAAATATTCCCGGCGGAACATGTTTTAAATTTCTGCAACAGAATTTCTGAGCGTAAAACAAAGAATTCAAAGGTTGTTTAAATATCATCAAGCGGCTACAGCGTAATTGAGAGAAAACCATATTGTTATGATAAACATATAACATATATATGAGTTAATTACAGACAATTTCTTTTATCACTTGGACCTATAGTTCACGTAGCAATTTGCTACCTCTGTTTTTAACGTAAATAGGCATGGCTGGCTACTCGCATTTTATCGTCAGTCACCTGGACGCGGACGGCTGCCGGCTGCTTGTAAAATACAGTTTTAATTCGCGCGTTGTTCCCTTTAATATTCAACAGCGGCGGAAGCGAGAACCGGAGAGCGATAGATAGGAAACGAAGGAAAGAGAAAAAAGGCGAGGAAATCACGGAGAAAGAAGCGAGAAGGAGGGTCCAGTTTAAATTGCAGAAATAAATCACTACCAGTACTCGCCGCGTGTGAGTCGTATATTACGGTATCATCGCAGATAATAACTTCTTAAATAATAAAATGTTCGGAAATGTAATGTCGCGGCGTCGACCCTACCCTTTCCACCCCCTACCCCCTTTCTCTTGCCACTCTCCGCTTCGTTTTGACTTAATGAATGGCGTACGCGAAGGGGTAATTTATTTTGATCGAGTAATAAAGCCGCGCCATTTTCATCAGAACGGAAAGGGACGCAATGTGATTTTGCGAATGATTGAGGATCTTCGACGAACCAGAATGAAATTTTTTACACTCATATTTTATGCTGTCTGCTGGATCACGTGACCATTAACTTTTTCAAAGTCGAATAATATTGTATATGCGAAATTAATGACTTGTAAAGTTTCGATGTTTTCAATAAAACAGAATTATGTATAATTGCACAATTCTTGTTTTGGTTATAATGTGATTTTCTTTTAAAATTTTTTTGTGCTCTCGACGAGAAATGCGATGTTTCATCAAATCTGCGATCATCTCTTGATGGAAATATCAAAATTAACGTCCCAACAAATAAATCAGTACGATCATGTACTAAATAACGATTCGTCAATTAAATTCATTTACAGTCTTAAGGAAAATCGATATATCATACAAATTTACCGAGTTCCACTATATATCTGCGTTAGTAATTTCACAAGACATCGTATACTGACTCATATATCACGAAATACACAGAATTCACTTGCATGCAAAAGGTAGCTTGTCTGGTCCTAAATGAATATAGTGAGCCGCTCGAGAACGAATCGCAGCATTTGAGAAATACATTGTTGATATCATTTCAGTTGTTTTAGATATATTGAGTAATGAAATCATATTTACACTGTTAAAAATATTCTTCAATGTAAGTAAAATGTCATTTATTTTCGTACCTTAGATACCAGTGTAACTTACGAACATTTATTACTGACTAATCTGACTATATATATTTTCATATTCGTAAACTTACAAGATATGTTTTACTTACAGATCGTTTGTTCCCACAAGACACGTAATATTACAGCAATATTATAGTTATATTACAATATAACGGTTATATTGCAGTAATATATTACCGTTATATTGTAGTAATATATTACAGTTATATTACTTATTACTGCAATGTCACTACTGTAATACGAAACGTCCTCGAAAATGAATTACAACAATATTACTGCAATATGATAGTAATGCTACAACAATACATCCGTAAGATAATACGGTAATGTCACTGCTGTAGTGTAAAATTTCTGCAAAAATGGATCCCTCGTAGCACATGAAGAACCTTATTGTAAGTTTGTACTTAATATTACACGGAGCTTAGGGAACCTTCAATATACATGTATAGTTACTTTATTTCGTTAGTTTCGATTATTACCCGATGATTCTTTATTTTTATCCCTAATTTTTACAATTTTTTTTCACCACAGTGAACTCAGCCTACCATTATTGTGCTACAATTACGACGTATATATATACAGGATGTCCTAAAACTAGAGGATAACATTTCAGAAGGCGATTCTTCGTGAAATTTGAAATCAAAAAGTTTTTTACCAAAATTCGATCCGACGCATAGAATTTGATTGGCGAGCAATTGAAGTTTAGAAAAAAAAAATTACTGTTTTTGCAATAACTCGGCTCGTTTTCAAGCTATATTAACGAGTGAGGGCGCATTTTAAAGATTTTTTCAAGACCAACAATTCTCCTTTAAGAACATATTATCTGAGATGAATATTTCGATAGATATGGCCTGATAAAGGGATAAAATTGCCTTCTTTTGCGGTTTTTCGCGTCTAACTCATTCCGGTAAATAGCTAGCGAAATATCACTTGTAAAAAAAAAGTTGTAGAGCTTGAAAAGACGAAGAATTTGCACCCTCACACGTTTCGTTTCGATAAAAATGGAGTCAGTGGGGAGACGTTAAATCTCAGAAAATTAGTGCAAACAATGTCAAATCCGTTTTTCGTCAATTTTTAAAGATTTAACGTCTCCCCATGGACTCAATTTTTATCGAAACGAAACGTACGAGGGTGCAAATTCTTCGTCTTTTCAAGCTCAACAACTTTGTTTTAATGTGATATTTCGCTAACTATTTACCGGAATGAGTTAGACGCGAAATACCGCAAAAAGGCAATTTTATCCCTTTATGAGGCCATAGCTATCGAAACATTCATCTCAGATAATATGCTCTTAAAGAAGAATTGTTAGGCTTGAAAAAATCTTTAAAATGCGCCCTCACTCGTTAATATAGGTTGAAAATGAGCCGAGTTATTGCAAAAACAGTAATTTTTTTTTTTTTTTTCTCAACTTCAATTGCTCGCCAATCAAATTCTATTCTTTCGCCTCCTGAAATTTTATCCTCCAGTTCTGGGACACTCAGTATATATTAGTTGAACCATCATAGGGTCTCATTAGTAAATTAACCGAAATGTATGGGAATAACATTCAAATTTAACTTGTTTATTGAAAATTTAAAAAAAAAAAATTCTTGCACCCATTTGAAAGAGCAATTCTTTGACAAAAAAATTGCTCAAAGGGAAAAAGGGATTAGAGAATTGTCCTCATGGAGTTTAAATACTAAAATATAGTATTATATTTTAAATACTAGAATGTTGTAAATTTAAAAAACTGACGAATATATTACAACAATAAATTAAAATTCACCGAAAATTATCAAAATAATAGAAATTAATACAATATATAAAGTTTAAAAATGTAGTAAATTGCGGAAAGCTCAAGCCAAGCATAGAAGTCGCATAATTGTAATAGTACTGCATATATACAATTTATACAAAAACTATAAACATTTCGTATTAACTAAATAAGTAAAATCGAGTCTTGAATTTCCTCCAGTATGTCTGAAAGCTCGCCGAAAACACACATTACATATAGAGTTCTGCTTTATTTGTATCGAGAAGCCGTGATTTCGCATGAACGAGAAATTGTAAAATGATAAGAACACGGAGTACCGTGTTTAATTGACCTTTCTGCTTGTTAATAGCACTTCGTTCTGCAGCAAATTAGTAATGGGCATATACTCGTGGAATAGCCGTTAATTAAAAATTAGCCGATTACAGGAAGGCCATGTGAAACGGTCGAAACCTATTGGAAGTATTTCACACAGAGGTTTGCTGGGTGATTTTTTTTATTGCCTATGTCCTATAAAAGTTACTCTCGTTACCTCGAGAAATGAAACATATTCTTTTGATTCTGAAAATTTAGGCAGAATATGATATAGTGAAACGCTTAAAATTACTTGAAAGATCGAGAAAATGAAATGTCGGAAATATCTGTGGTCTAATAAGGTTTCACGTAATTAATGCTACAATTAAATCTTTTGAAAAATATTCATGAGTTTCGTGTTTGAAACTCATCTCAATTAATATAGAATAAGTACATTTTAATGAAAGTTGAACTGGAGTTTCACTATAGTACTAATTAAGTAAATTAAAATATTATTATTATAATATTACATACAACTTTTTTAATAGCAAACGAATACTACATAAAATTGAAGTACGGTATATATATACAAAATATGCACAATTTTTTTAATTAACATATATATTTTTAATCAAATTTCAGTCAATATATATATATATATATATATATGTGTGCGTATGCGTGTGTGTATGAATGTGCAATGTGCATATGTACAGTAAAGAGGAATTATTTGATTTTTATTTTCAATTGCATTTTATATCGGAAATCTGTCGTTATTTTACAGCTAGAAACATATCGATTCGTATATATTCAAATCCAATAAAAGAAAGAATATATACACATGTGTCGGTTTCTTTTATTGCAGGGTGTGTAAAACATGTGTCCAATAACAGAGGACCGGAATATACACCCCTGACGTATTCTCGTGGCAGATAGCCTGTAAATTATTCCCTCGTATCGCAGTGTCCCACATTTCATACCTTGTAACTTTTACTTAAAGAAAGTGAAACTTTGAATTTCCCGATTACTATATGAAATTGAACATTTCAAAAGTTGATGTGAGAATTTTTCAAACCGATTTTATTCTATCGAGTTTCGGAAAATTTAAATTAAAAAAGTTTAATAATTCGCTGTGGATTCTGTGCATTCTGTTTCATCAAATATATCGTTCATTAATCATACTTCGCTTGAGGCGACGTGAGAAAAGTATTGGAAATGTAATAACAATTATTATTACTTAAAAACTCGCATAACTTTTAATGGCGAGCTATTTAAATTAATATTTATTTATTACTTCAAGGTGAATTGTATAAAGTAAATCTGTACGTTTTTAATAAAAAAAAAAAAGAAAAAGAAGTACTAACATATACTTATTCTTTCAATGTATAAATAGATCATATAATAGAGTTAATTACATGATTTATTAATACTCAGCCCGAACATATAATAATCACGGTATAAAATTCGGTATATTTTTAAAATGATAAATCTGTGCAAAAATCGCATTTAAAATATAAACTGCTAAAATGTCAACTCATGTTTATAAAATTAAAACGTAGCTTAGCAAACATTCGCAGAACTGATTAAAATTTTAAAAATATTAAACGAACTTTTCATATATTTTTAAATATAGAAAGTCACTTTTTTACCTTAACTCTATAAAAGTATCGGTTTATTTCATGCACCGTCCTAACGTGTCCTAAAAGTCTGGTTGACCAAACCTAAATGTTGGTAATTTTTACTCAAGTAAGATATAATTATTCTTTAGCTTTCAATAAGTAAATACATTTTTAAGAAAGCGATATACTCTCTAAATTTCATGTAGTGAAATTTCACCATTCCTGGAGTGTAAATTCTTCGACTCATTCGAAAAAGAATAAAAAATCCTTTTGTGCAGAATTTCTGAATGCGTCTATCAAGATTGTAATGAAGAGCACATAATAATAAGACGAATCCTCGAAGTAAATTAACACACAGTTATAAGATGTATTACATATTACATACTTTGTTCGTTAGGCTGCAAGATATATTCAGAAATTTTCACTCTTTTCTTGACGTCACTCCTATAAAAGTCAAAATTTACTATTGAATGGTACAATGATTCTAATTTAATTTTTATCTTTGCAATTTTATTGGTGCTTTCTTCTAATGATAACAATAATTAACTTTCAAGCATCCAAATGAAAAAAGTTTGTAGACTGCTGAATAAGCGACTGCGTAAAATAGAAAATATATTAGAATACTTGAAATGTTAAATTAGAATGATCTCATCTTGGTTCTCTCCAGACACTATTTGGTAAGAAAAGTGTTACTTGGCACGCTCTTGCAAAACATTGTAGTAAAAACGGGTCAAAAACGGGATGAATCCCCTAGTTTTATCATTTGAATTCCTGGAGATGCATTTCTATAAACAAATTTAATATAGGTTTCATAGAAAGTTTAAGTTATTTTTTTTTACTCGAGTGATCAAATTCAGTATTCTGTAACAATAGCAAAGTTTTGCATGATGCGAGTATATTGTTCAGATTAAACCGGAGTCTACCCCAAATCTACTTCGACGCTGAAAACATGATATATATAATTTCAGCTCATGATAGGTATATAGTCCCAAAGTAGATGTCAAACTCGAACTCGGGTCTCGATATACGCAAAATTGCTTACTTTTTTATTTATAACCTGCTCCTGTTTGCCTAAGAGGGAAACGATAAGTCTGATGGCAGGTGCGAGGAAAGCGACCATTTATTTTCCACATTAAAATTTCCCGTCGGTTCACGTACTGCGGCGAGTCGGTTTCCCGGCGAACTTGGAGCAAAGGGCCAACTTTATCGGATACCGATGATGCATGTACCGGAAATGGCCCGCTGGTTCCTGTCGTTCCTGACCGGAAGTGCGCTCGTTCGTGTGCGAAACGGACCGCGAGAAACCTAAGTATCGCGTGCACATGCGAAAAAAATGTTTCGATGCAGAACTGAAAATTTGCGTTGCAGATATACCTGCAGTGGAAAATTTGATTTTTTGTCCATTAAACAAAAAAAAAAAAAAAAAGAAATTAGGAAGAAAAAAGCAAAGCATTTTTTAAATTCGTTGAAGCGAATATACGTTCGCTTCGAACCTCTTCCGCTCCATTGATAATTACATTTTCAAGAGTACTCTAGTCCCACGACAGATTCGAAAATTGTGCCGTCTGTTACGGTCTACTTCTTGAATGTCTTTTCCACGGTGAAAATTGCGACTCGAACTTTCGTGCAAAAGTGCGCAATTTCGGTTAAAGGTAACTGCGAATCCGGAGCAATTTTCATTTGCGCGATTGGTTGTTGATGATCCCTCGATTCATTCATTCGCTTTTACTTCTTTCCAAATGCGCATATATTGGATTTTGGATTTTGCATCTTTTCATTTACTACTTTACTATATAACTAGTGAGAAAACATTAATTTTATAAGGTATTTGTTGCAAGACACTTATTTCAATCTTTTCTTTTTTAACGTAATTGGTTCGATGACCCCTACTCAAATTACTCACTTGCAGAGACTACCCCTTTAAGCATGATACAATATTAAAAAAGCAGTGAAAACTATCGCATTTCATTCCATGAGTGAGCCACCTTCAATTTTATTAATGAGTAAGTTACTACAATGGACATATGATTTTCGCGTGAAATAAAATTGACTTGATAATATTCTGAAAATTTTCAGTCAGAGATTCAAATGGTATAATAAACCAATCAAGAACATCCATAAGCGTGCTATACGCAGAGTGAACTCAATGGAAACGTAGCCTCTGAATTCGGTCTCGGGGGATGCTGAAATATCATTTCGACGTTCTTCTATACGTTCGCTCCCACCCCGCTACTCTATATACTTGACCTCCATTCATGCGCAATGCAAGCTGCAAACCAGGTATACGAACTAAAAATACGGGGTTGAATGAAAACAGGTTGTGGGAATATTACTACGAAATAACGTCGCGTGTAAAACGCCGAATGACGCGAGAAAGTGATAATACGGAATTGTGACACACTAAATAATGTAGGTATACGATTGAATATCGTATTTAATAATCTTAAAATTTGCATTTCCTTTTATTGTCCTAGTTTAAAATATATTATTGCAGATTTTTATTAAAATGAGTTTATTTAACATTTTCGAATCGCTAATTTTGGCGAACATTTTTGTATAAGAACAAAGTGGGCAAATATATGTATAATTATTTTATATGTATATTCAATAAATACCAGTTTCCGTCGAGCGATAATATGCTTCATCTGTCACTCGCAGCAAAATTTAAATCTGGTGCACTTGATGTCGCTTTATACATTCAGCATCGCCCTATGCGGTTTTATCTTTCTCACCGTTTTGAAATAACGCCGACAAATTGTGACGTACACGACAAAGAACATTACAGTGTATAAATGAGCACGAATTAATTACCCCAATTGCAAGTCGGAGTAATCGACGAATGAAAGTATTCTCAATTATAAATAATTAATCTATAGTTTAGATCCAGTTCTAGAAATGTTGGTCAAATATGATGGATAGGCATTAAAATGAACGGAATCGCAATAAATCAAGAAAACATCTCCGATTTTGTAGCGTATGCATGTAAGAAAGAACAATTCGACCGATCATATATACTGAAAAGTAAAAAATAGTTCAAGTTTCTCTTTAAATTTCTTGGAGTGAAATTTCTGTCGAGAAAGTGTAAAAATTGAACCCACTTTTCCAGCAGTGAATGTTCACTCATATTGGTTTTCACATCAACCGGTGTCGGTTAAATACAAAATTTAAATGCAACTATAGTATACTGAAAAGAAAATGTATATATGAGTAAATCTTTGTAGTAGTAGCATCACTGCACAGTCATTTGTGGTTTTATCATTTCTTCCGTTTCAAAACAACATGGATAAATTATTGATCAAGAACGCGCGCACGCGCCTAGTCTAAAATTACCTTTTGAACGCCCATTTTTCTGAATTCAGTCTGTGTTGAGAAATCTTTGTAAATTATTCGATATTGAAAAAATTATAAGGATGAAAACCAGCTGGAAAATGTGACATTTAAATTTTGAGAATCGTTTTCGACGATTGGCGTTTTCTTTATAGAATATATCTAGACATAATGTCAGTTTTTCAAGTCGAATTACATGTATATGATGATTTACGTAAGTATAATATATTTCATGACAATACTTAAAAATGTTCATGTATACATAAAGTAATGTATACGAAAAATTGTCGTTGAATTTTACGTTATTTTTTTGTATGAAATATAGGCACTAAAAAAAATCGCCATATGACATTTCTGACGTAAAATTTTTCATTCTTTCAGAATCTGCGGTCAAAATTTGTTAATAATAAATATTGAAAATGTTATAAACAATAAAAAAAAAAAAACATGATTTTTTGAAGAAAAAGCTTCTTTCAAGCCATGACTTCACATGGAAAACGTAATGGAACTGCCTCAAACGCATAAAATCTAGCGTCCATGGATCATCAGCAACAAGTTCATATAGCTACTTTGTCTGAAATTCAAAATGGCGGACCACAACATGGCGTCGAAGCCTCGAACAATGATCCATGAGGTCAGAAGGTGCCTG
>JAPYZR010002547.1:0-42531 GCA_030522945.1 Trichopria nigra
GATTTCCACCAAAAAATTCCCAAAATCGAAGAATCGGAAAAATTTTTGTTGGTGAATTCAATACTTCGCCCGCCTTGCGTCAGGCGAAGTAAAAAGACTGGAAGAGGGATGAAAATGACAGATTTAATTTATTTATTAAGGAATTCAATATAGTTGTGGCGCTCTACCTGAAAATCTGTAATAATTGGAATCACCTGGATTTTCCACTGATTTATTCCATCAGTGAGGAGAAAATCAGTTTATGCTATGGACCTTTGAAATGTAAATATACCTGCGACAAATTTGTAACAAAATATAATGTGTGCAGTCAACAGAATCTACAGTTTGCACAGGATTATAAAATTTCATAATAACAAAATAATCATGAAATTCGTATTTAGCGTAAAAGTTTATGAAACGAAGACATATTTGGCAATAACTCGCAAATATTTTCGTGATCCTTTCCTCGGGAACTCGGGAAATTGCATAGCTTTTGAATTCATTTCATCTCAGGCGTTCAAAATTGCGACTTGCTCAAATGCACAGTGCAAATATCGTCGACGGGAACGGCAACGCATGAACGATCCGCGAACGTACCGTATGCTTGCGATTTCGGGATCGAAAGTACGACAGCATATCTTTCCTAGTTTTTGTCTTTCTTTTTTCGTACTCTTTTTTTTCGCCTCTTTTTGTTGCCAAAACTGGCAAAGCTCTACTTTTCCTGTCCCCGTCGTCGTTCTTGAATCGAGCGTACAACTGCAACAGTTTGGCATTGTTAGGGAAATCGCTCGTCGTCTTGGGATTCGCTCGTGGAACACGTTTCGCATCCCAACCCCTGAATCCAGTCGACGCATCTGAATTATTAACCAGCGTCTCGCTGGGTAATGCTGAACATTGCTATTTGCGTTGACCTCGATGTTTTTTATTATATTTAATTGTTTTATGTACAGAATAAAAATTCAGACCGAAGGATGTCAGTTAAAAATGATATATTTTCTAGAGTTTCAAATATTTTGTCATTACTTCGAGCCGTGTCATAAGTCGGACAAAGTACTGAATTTCATCAGTTTAAGAAAGAAAATTACGTTCTATATTTTAACCAAACGTGCAAAAATACAATAATAATTGTATTTACCCTCACTATATAATATTTGCATATGTGTGTTTCCTTTTATGATTTTTCACGCACGAGAGAATGAATACGTATAGTATTCATTCTCTAGACTAGTTCACTCTTTGTTAAAAAAAAAAAAAAAAAAAAATACTAAAATACATACTTTCCAACACAATAAAAAGTAAGTCCATGACGAAATATTATTACAGTTTCAGTTAAAACTGTGTACACATATGTTTCATTCAAAAGTTGACAAAGGATGAAGAGATGTGGAATAACTTTTTAATGTATAAAAATATCCATGCTAATGACGCCGTTTTCTCCTGATGGAACTACAAAACGTAAACGAAATAAAAAAAGCACGTTTTTATTATGACAGAATAAGATCTCTTTCATTTCTATCGAGCAAGCTCGTGAGCTTTATAATTAGATTAAAAATGCTCTTTCGTTTTATGAATTTAATTTTTGCTCACGTTTTAAAACAAAAATATTATAGTATTGTGCATAAAGAGTCCTTGTTATTTTACCGGAAAATTTCGATTTATTAAAATGTATAAGTTTAATTGAGTAAAGTGGTTTTTCCTACTACAGTACACGTTCGTATTTCCGCACGTTAATTTGTATGGCTGTCGCAGGTTGTAATTGCGATGTTAATTAATACGTATATGTGATGGATTTGAGTAGAGTGAAGTACCCATCTTAAGGAATATAAAGGCAGCGAAAGGGACTTCTGAAAACACTCTCTTCCAATTCAGTCTCTTCGAACGGATGAAATAGGCCCAATCCTTATCTGACAATCAGTGCGCTCACCGCTCAATCACATTGGATTCGTTTATAACTATTAAACTTCATTGGACCGCAAATAAAAGAAAAAATCAATATAAAACCAAGGCGAGTGATCGAGGAGTTTAACGTATAAATCTCGACCGAGATTTGATCATTAATTAAGGTCAGTCATCTAATCTAAACGTTGGAGTTTAAACGGTCTGGCATCGCATCAAGCCCATTTAAATCGGTCTCAACGCATTCGCAATCCTCGGTCGAACCTACAAAATAATTAGGAGAATGGAAGAGAAGCAAAGTCCCTACTAATTGAGAAAATAAAATATATTTGTAATTTACAATCGTTGAAAAATGTTATTATATATAAGCCGATAGGCGTTGAATGTTATGAGGACTAAATATTTTATTTATTCGTAAATTTGTTTCTATAGAGCTTCTTTGATTGCGAAATAGTGGACATTGCCAAACCACATGATTCAGGTCTTGCACCGGATAGTTACATATTTAGAATCATTTCTTAAACCAATTCGAAAGAATGATTCTGCCAGATTCATGTGATTGGCTCTGCAGCTATTTATAATTGTAATTGCTTCTCGAGACGTAGATATTTTGTAGAACATGGCTTAGTTTTATCTTCAAAATATAGCTTGAAATAGTATTTGCCGCTTTCTCCATTCCTATCCTGTTTTCTCTTCTTGTATTCTGAATTGTAGTCTAAACATTTCCCGGAAGTCAGAGAAAGGGTACAAGGATGCTTTGGTTCGGTTCATTGTTTGCGCTTGCTTCCTATTAACACCCAATTAGGTAGCCTAATTGACGTATTACACAATTAGGTAGACTAATAAAATCAAATAAAGACAATCCGCGTCTGGCTTTAATGTCATAAAATTTGTTATTATTGACATTGTAATTTTCGTTAGATTCATCAAGTTTCACCAAAGTCCTCCGTGATATACAGAAAGAAATATCGCAGAACAATATTTTTTATCTTTAAAAGCTTCTTTATTTATTTTTTTAATAATTCTGTAAAATTTCTCTGTTCTAGAGTAACATTTCTTAGAATTGTGTGTATTGCGGAATTAACATTGAAATACCTGGAAAACTGTTATTCGTTATATATTTTAAACCTTGTTGAATATTGTAAACGTAATAAAGCGTTATTATTTTTTTTTTTTTTACGTAAACCACATAATATTACGAAATTAATATTCATCGTTCAATTTTCAGTTCCATTAAAAACCCGTCTCAGGCAAGAGCGCAATTTAACGGCGCGCCTGAAATATTCTGAAAGATGAAAAGCAACAAATATCAGAACGTAATTAAACTGGCTGTGATCAATTCCTTTATCGCCCTTCAGTAATATTTTAATAAATGATGATGGTGACACGGGAGTGCAGAATATTGAGCGAACGCGAAAGAACCCTACGGAATAATCAAGACGAAGGGAAGTAGGTCATGGACTCCCTCGAATTTCTTACCCTTCAGTCGTTAGCGCGATTGTTGGCATGTATATAGGTGACGTTTATTTTTTCCATTATTCCCTCGCGTTTGTCAGCGACACAATGAAAGACAATGCAACAGCAAAAAGACTAATTTTTTTCGTAATCTTCCTCGCATTTGTGTGTAACCGCATTTCCTGTGTTGACTTTAGCGCCTGATGCATCAACTCTCTTATGAATATTCTTGCTCTCAGTTCGGCAGAAATAAGCTTGGACAGTAAATGTTTACTCCGAATGCTGGTGCCGAATTTAGGGCAGATCGATGATGCATGCACGGATATATTTCCATTAGGTTTTGACGTCGGGAAAACATCCTGTTTTCTCTGCTATTCTCGAACAACATCGCAATAATCGAAAATTTCCCTTTGAATGTTAGGAACTTTCAATAAACAATTATTTTGATTTGATTTCATTGATAAGCCACGAATACCTTCATTTTTGCCTCCTCATAAACTCAGCAACATTAGAATAAAAAATCAAAAATATTAAACGTTTTTGACAATATAGTACTTTGAAGTCTAAGTTATGCAAAATTTTTTGAAGATTTACTTATAGTATTGCTACACTGATAAAGACTCTCAATCTATTAAAAACCGCAACTTACGACAAAATTATTATACAAATCTACATTCAACGACAGCAATCCCTAAACTGAAGATACAGTCATTCAAAATGACCGGCACAAAATAATTACATGTAAAATAAAAAACATGATACTTTCAGCACTCTTAAAGCAAACATGCAAGAGAAGCTCCCTCGCAACGGGATGAAAAATAATGAATAAATGGTGGAAAAATCCGTCAAAATGATCCAGGTAACATAAGGACATAAGCGCCCTCGAAAAAAGAAACACCAGTAAATCGTTGGATTCCAGAAGATTACTTGGCAACATTATAATTCTTCTCTGAAAAAGAACTTCTCGTTTGCCCTACATGCATAGCCACGTTTTCACTTTAGCCAAATTAGTGCTACTTCTAGCTTTACGCTGGAGCAGGAATCGACTCCACACGTGCGAAAATCCACTCTAAAAGATTAAGAGCGAAGCTCGAACACCTCGACAAGGCGTACTCAATTTCTCCTTCGCTAACCCTGGAAGTGCGAATTCCATTACCCATGTAGTTCATTTCTCATTCATTAGAGAATGAGTAAGAAAGAAATAAAAGTAGAGGGCGCGAGATCCACGTTGACGGCTCGACGGATATGCTGCCATTATCTATATAGCACATTCGTTTCAGTATCTCTTTTTGAAATCCGATTAAGATATCCATATTTCCATTCGCATAGTACAGACTCCGCTTTCGCGGGTCAACAGTTATATCAGCCTCAGTGAGCTTTAAAAATGTCCTTATATTCGGTCCCTGGAGCAAGCGTTTTGAGTGCTCTGACTAAATAATCCGATTGCCCTCCATGATGATTTAGTGAAATCATGTCAAGAGATTTCTTTTAACGTGGACCAACTATTGTAAATCAGAGACCTTCGTGAGGCGCTTAACGAGGGATGATGCGCTCGTTACCCTGGATGGCACGAATTTATCGCTGAACTTGTTAAGACGTCCCGAACTTGAATGCGATGGGGAGAAAGGAAAGAAAGTAAGTTACGAAAGAAATCCTCGTGCGATGGAGAAAGACAGAATTCGAGTACGGGTCTAGGGGTGTGTCGCGAATGTACGCCAAGTGGGGGGCTAGGCGGGGTGGCAGGCATGCAGAAGGAGAAACGGTCCAGGAGGGGATGCTGAGTGGCGGTTAGTGAAACACCCGCAGGGTGGTTATGACGCGGGTGTAACCTTAGCAACTCCGCACCCCTCTCTCTTTCACCGACTTTATCCGACGCTTTCGCGGCCGCCTTTTCCCGCTTTCTCTCTAACTTGCCCGTTCGACGCCATCTATAGTTGTCTGCCGATCTGCATATACATCTATTTCCAAGAGAACTGCAACGGAGCACTTGCACCTTTTGACGCTTAGGAGTAGTGGGTCAGCAGAATATTTCTCCCTCTCTTACCATCGCCCTTGCTCCTCGAGCTTCCTTCTTTCTCTTTGATACTTTGTATTCTAACCTCTTCTCGGTAAGTGGACCGAAAGTGGATCATTCCCGGCTCAAAAATATACATGCCCTCTTCTTTCCATGACTATTCTACTTGGTGATTTATAGCGGGCTTCTGAACTTCAGACTGCTATAGTTGATTTAGTCTTTAACTCGTAACAAATTAACCTCCGTTTGGTGCATCCATCGTCGAAAAATGGTTATCATTATTCACTATTTCCATCCTAACTTTTTAATTAAAGTCTCAGTGACTTTATTTCATAGGGTCATATCAATAAAACTGAATTGTCAAATGAATACATATGATTAAAATAAGGATTTTGTTCGACATCACCAAAGTAAACATTTATAAAGCTCCGCTCAATGTCTTGTTAAAAGGAAAATCGCTCGGTCATTGAACAAATAATGAATTCATTGTAGGAACATTACCCTAGATCAGAAAGTCATTTATCAGAATTTGCAATTCTTATGTGCCATGTCGGTTACTAAACAAATTTCAATTACAGTATCAACGCGCGATCATCTCGCCTCGTAGGACAATAAAATCACTACACGCCCTAGTTTACTTAACCTATAGGATTACTAGGCAAGACGAAAATATCCAATTTTCGGATAAAGCAAGAAAGTTTCCGGCTCATAAATGGCGAAAGTGCGATTTTTAAGAATTTTCAAATTATACCTTCAGCCTTGAAGAATGTGAAGTTTAAACATTACATTACAATGGAATTTTTTGTATTTTCTTTTTAAACACTGTTCGCGGATAATGGTCGTGTTTTTTCTTGAAAGGAAAAAATTTCCAACTGAAATAATTCTTTTCTCGAATGACGATAAGTTTTTGCGTCTTCGTCACATTCTTCTGTTGAATGCCATTAAAATGAGAAACTAAATAATTACGTATACTTTAATTGAATTAATTGTTTAAAGTGTTATATACAAATAGCACTTTCTATCCCGGTAATAAAAAATTGATTTATGCCTTGATTTTAAGAGTTTAATGATTATTCATGTAAATGCATTTGAATGTTTCCCTCTATCGAAATAATTAAAAATAGTTCCCTCTACTTTACTAATTTTTAGATTTTATTATTTACAAATTTGTTATGTTCAAGAGTACTATTTTTTAAATACAAAATTGGATTGAAATGCATTCATATTTTAGATAAATTATTTTTGGATTTAAAAGCAAAATAAGGAATCAAAAATGAAGAAACGAATGTATTTTTATTGATTCCAACACATTATCAATTACTGGGGCGTAAAAGTATTTTTCTAAAAATAAGTTAATACATATATACGAATTAAAGCAAATAGGGAAAAAATCAGAAATATCTTTATAAGTTTCGTCAAAAAAATATCTACACTTATTATAATCGTTAAATTTATAACGAAACCAGTCCCTTATAATGAGATAACTTCCTCTGACATTTCGTTAAACATTTTAAAACTTTCACAGCACCTATTACAAAGTTCACGAAATCTAATATGTGTTACTGATACGTAGAAACCAGTCAACAATGTTGTACCTCCGTGGATAAGGTGTCCGCGGTAACAAATTACATTTTGAAATGGGGTTTCAGTTTTGACTCAATAAATGAATACTTTTGGAAAGATGACATTTATAAAAGTTTAGTTCTCAGGGCCTGCAATAATTCTTGTTTTTAAGGCAACACACTGGCAAAGTTCTTAAAATAAACAGAACTGTATTGATTTTAGTAACTGTTATGTCATTTTTAACCTTTAAAGGTCCGGTACGTCCGGTATAATTTTACACAGAAATGTTTATAAATATGAAGTATTTCGGTAAATAGAGATAGATTCCGTATACTCTACATATATACGGTCACTGGACACTTCACCTTCTGCCATTTCACCTTCTGCCATTTCACCTTCTGCCATTTCACCTTCTGCCATTTCACCCTCTCCCATTTCACCCTCTCCCATTTCACCCTCTCCCATTTCACCCTCCGGGACGTTTCACCCTGGACGTTTCACTCTCCGGGAAGTTTCAACCCTATATATAGGACATTTCTCTATAAGGGTCTCATATAATAAGGAAGTTTCAGGCAGGTTTGTGACGGTTAGGTTAGGTTAGTTTTTAAGTGGGGGGGGGGGGGGGGGCGCGGGGCATATTGTGCCCCCCCCCCCCCCCCCCCCCCCCCCCCGGGGGGGGAAGGGGGGGGGGGGGAAGGGGCAACCCCCACCCACATATACATATATCTATATATATATATATATATATGATACAGTAGCTAATTTAAAAATCTTCATTCCATGTTATACATGAAATGTTTTGAAGGTCTTTGAATCGGTATCTGAAGACAACATTTCAAAATTAAAATGTCGTATTCCGTATGGCGAGCAATTCTCCAAAAAATGAATCTAATATTTAATTAATAATAAATAATTAACTTATGTCTATTAAAATCAAGCAAAATGCAAGTTCTCAATTATTTAGTTAGTTATTTAAAAAAGGATAATTGCTATTGAATGAGAACTCACTCGCGGATAAATGATTTTTCCCTCCTCCGAATGCATATACATAAACATAATTAATTAATTTAACACGTCCAAATATATCGGCCTGAAAATGTAGTCCGCAGACAAGCAAATGAATAGACAATGTACTTGACTACTAAATTTTTTTTTCGAATTACATTCGACTGTCTAACTGAAATAGATTTGGTAAATATATACATCGAAATGTGATGGATATTTCAATTCTCATCCGCCTGCATTATTGACGTCGCCGATCAGTTATCGACGTCTAATTGCTATCATTAATCTAGCATTAAGTAGTTGGCTTTTACGCCACAAGTAAGTTACCCGCCTGTCAAAAGCTTCTTAGTTTCGCTTCCTAATTTAGACAATTGATATCGGCTCTAGAGAACTCGCTCTGCTAACCCCTAACATTAATCAAACCAATTAATACTCTAATTTTAATGAATTTCATATGCAAAAGACAAAATGCGTTAAGAATGCCTGCGACAATAAGGAAAATTACATTTTCTCCAATAAATCTCAAGTCGAGAATCGGTATCTCTGATATGCAATTTCTGCTCGAATTGACGTAAACACTACCAAAGAGTATTTTACAATTTCTCGACGATGCTATAGAGAATATCAATAGGATTAATACGCGTTACGTTGAATATCAATGATATTGTTTGACAATATTTCTTACAATTTAACAGACCATAAAAATTAACCGTTAAAAAAAATTAACTATTAAAAACGTCGGTAAATTTCATGCAGTTTTACTAAACACTAGTATATTAACTTTAATGCATGTGTGTATAAATTTGAAGAGACGCTTTCACAAAATTTCATTCGTAATCAGTGACGCAAAAATCTTTGAACAACTACTTCATTTTTATGCGAATTCTTTTGATTACATATTAAAGCCTATATTTAGGTTTTTATGCGCAATCTAAATGTTAACGTACATGTTAAAAAAGATTTCATTCACGCACTACTAAAAAATTGAACGTGTACGAAATGTAAAAATGCTATTAAATGTGATGCACTTTTAATGAACACTCGTACATTATATTCAATGGAAATGTCACTGAAATGAACCCTTAAAAAATATTTCATGTAAGGTCATTCAAACTTTACCTATTTTCATCAAATTTTAATGAACAATTAAATGTGTTTCAATGTGCCTGATGCTTAACATTTGCATTCCGTTATCATTTATAATATTGCATGCACTTTTTCTCAACAGTGGTATACACCTAGTATAAATCAATATGACTATTATCAATAATAAAAAAAAAATGATATAAACTTTTAGATCATCGTTAACATCTAAACGCTAATTATATCTACAAAATATGATGTTTAACAACATCATCTGGTATTTATATATACATATAATAGCTACAAACGCGTTTATTCTGGGTTTTTCCCACATTCATGGAAGTAGAATACATGTCAAACACGAGGTTTCAATAAAGACATCTCGATAGCGTAAGAAAGCCCTTCAAGTATCCAAAAACCAATAATTTGGTGACGTTACGTCCAAGCGTGTGCCAAAGCAATAAACGGCGAATGAGGTCGATAAGGAAGATGTTTCTCCGAATTAAATCGAGACGAGACGAGAGAAATTACATTAACTATCGGTTATCCCGAAGAATCCCACTTCCGGGTGTGATGTGTTTTGACGGTTTCTAACTGACCCTTCGATGTCTGTTAGTCGCAGCGAAACACGAGGGCCAAAATCGGTGTATATACGGGGACGATGGGGGGGGGGGGGGGGGCCCCCCCCGAGTATAGAAGGGGGCGGCATTGGGGCGGGGTCCCCAGGACGCCGAAGCGCTCGATGCAGCCCGCCGGCCCCCCCCCGACCAAACCCCCCCCCCCCCCTCTTCCTCTTCCTCGTCGGTGCTCCGAATAACGCCACACTCCGTGTCCCACCCTCGTCACTCTTTCTCCTCGAGCCTCCCACCAGCACTGCCGCCGGCTCGTCGTTTTATTTTATTCCACTTGGGCTTCCCTACAAAACCCGAGCTCGTTCCACCCCCGCCTTTTCCCCGGTACCAGCGCTAACTTTCGAATCTCCTCGTTGTTTTCATATTTATTATACGGACGATTTACAAGGGATTTAACCTGTATTTTCCGAGTCGTCGCAGTTTTCATTCCGCCTGCTATGCCATCCACTTTAACGGCGTCGTTTGGCGTCGAATCGAATCGCCTATCAGGCATCCGGATCGTATATACTTTCCGTAAAACTAGGTTTGTAATTATTTATTAAAGGCCGTATCTACAGGCTTAACTGGCGGTCTTAAGTTTGAGTGTCGCATCGATGTGCATGAAGAATACAAGTACGTCTCAGAAATGGGAGTAAAGATCAAATTAAACTTAGAGAGGTTACATCTATATAGATCAATCCTTACCGCGGTTGGGTGTAAATTGAAAGAAATATATAGTTTGATAAACCTTCTGCTATATTATGTTTTCTGCTTTACATCTTTGAACGATGATATATATAATATCAATTTGACCAGCCGAAGAAAGATTATAATCTTTTATATTATAATTTTATATGTAATTAGATTAAAATCTTTCTTTGCCTGGTAAAATTTTTGATACAGGAAGATAAATAGGAACTGCTGGGTAACCGAAAGGAATCTACCATCTACGAACCATTCCAAATTCGACAGGATTCAAGAATGCCCGTGGAATTCGATTTGGGAAACGTAGCATATAATATAGTTTAAATTACTGTTTTGTCAATTACTTCGACCGCCGCAAGGGCGCTCCTTTTAAATTAAGATTTATAAATAAAATATACAGTTAGAATATATAAGTATTATTTTCTTCGCTGATATTTCGATAAGTGAAAAAAAATATACAGTTGCACTAAATAAAAGAAAAGTTATGTTTACGTAGTATGACGAAATTTACACCAATAACTGCACATTATTAAAGAAAATAAATCAATATTTCAAAAAATTAAATCAAAACAAATATGTAATACACAATACCACTGTTTAGGTTGCGATTATCATTTATTCTTTTATATATTTTTGGAATGCAATTGGTATTATGCATGTTCTATTTATGAACACACTTATAAAATGTAAATAATGAGTGACGCTAAAACCATCTGTTCTTCCGACCATTTTTAAGTACTAGAAATTTTAACTGCAACACATGAAAAAGTATTTTATTTAATGGGAAATTGCTTTTAAAAACTTTTTGCCTCGAGCCTAAAAAGCTAGGCAATTGTTCCTGGGTTGTAGAAGGTTAAAAATAATTGTTGGTTTGTATTTTTAATTTAAAATGGAACAAGAAATAGAACTTTGCAATTAGCATACAAAAATGTTCAAGTATATCAAAACTATATACAATTTAGTCCTTAAGGATTTTTATGATATGAATTGCCTGATATGAAAACACGGCCCTATGGTCATGAACATTAAAATATTCAAGATAATTGTTCTCCATGCATGGCACCCATTGTTTCGCCAGTAATGGGCCTGAGATGGCAGTCCATACTTAGTCAGTATTGGCCACCAAGAGCAGCAGCCCTTAGTTATCATTTTGATACTGGGCCATTATTGGCATTATAGATATGCCGAATTTTGGCCGACATTGGCATCCATTGTTAGGCTAATAATTACTCCCATTAATTGGCCGGAGATGGCCACCGGTACTGGGTCAAATCTGGGCCGTTTATGATTTCGATCTTGGGCATTGTTCGAAATGTCCCGAAACTTGTTATACCTGATGGTGTTTGTCGTTATTCGAAATAATTCTGTTCCAGTGCCACTTACTGGTCTCTTTCATACGTATACATTTTCTCATGAGGAAACATATAGAGATATTCTGAATTGCAGTAAAATCACACCGTAAATGAGAATTTTGTACTTGACCCTAACGCCGCGCGGCCTATTCGATAAAAATAATTGATAAAAGTAAGAAAAATTATTAATGGATGTAAAAGTCGATAAGAACTTTTTTAAATTTATAGCAACAACTCTACTAATTTTTACCGATTTTACGTCTAATTAAAAATGAAAGAACAAAGATAATAATGAGAATGTAACAATCTTTTAAAGTTTGCTCACGAGTTTATATAAAGTTTTTTTTTTAAGACGAAAGTGAACTTATTTAAATTCAACGTTGAGCCTGGCATATTATCTTTCGTGTTGAAATTTTCTTTCGTTTCGTTCTTTTATTTTCTACTCTTGACTCTTAACGGCGTTAAAGTACATTTTTATCGACATTTTAGGGCGTATTTTGTTTCAAGCCCATAAGTCCTCCACTTTCCACAGTTAGTTCATATGACACCATTCATCCAGGTAAAATGTCGTAATGTAAAAAAGATATGTAATATTTACATTTAATAATAATACATTAATGGACATTTAAGACTAATTATTTTAAAAGGAAATTTTCATAAACTTCAAATGGTTAAAAAGTATCATCTTTTACCTTTTTAATAATAAAAAGGTAAAAGATAATTACCTTCTACAATAAAATTGTAATTCTTGAACGTATGATTAAACATTCGTTTTTTCTAAAATTTGACTTTTACACAATCACAAAAAAAAACAATTAAAAAAAAAAAAAAAAACGTTGCCATCATGGACATTAAATACTCTCTGGTATTAATAATCAATATGGTAATATTTAAATGGCGGTAGGAGATGTTTTTAGATTATAAACACCGTTCATAGTTCATAAAATTCGCTCAGCTGGTATGATTGCTAGGGGCACTCAGTCGAGCTGACACAGCCATGCGTTAATGGGTTTTTACCACGTTCATGAAAATATATTAATAATGTATAATATAATGTAATGTAAAAATCGTTTTTACATTACAATCAAATAAGAGTAAACGAAAACATCAATCCCCGTAATAGAACGTTTTTTTTTCAAAAAAGGAAACTCATAATCGATCATGCCACCTGACGTTGTACCACGCTGAAGTTCAACTGTCAGGTGTTTGGTTTCTAGGGTTTTCCCGAGTAGGCTCGCGTACTTCACGTTTATACAAATGTCCCGGTCGTTTTGAATGTCATATCTTCAGTTTACACAACTTGAACCTTTTTACCGCCTTTTATTTCGCGTCGTTAAATCGTTTTCTCGAAAAAAGCATTTTATTCGACATGTCCTACACCAGGGCGAGTCGCCGATAAGTGGATGCGGCACGTAACATGCAAAAAGGTTTCACGCAATATGACGTAAGCAATGTTTTTTTGAACGAAATCAATCATTCGGGATCTATACTTCGGCATAATTTCATGACTTCTCAAATTCTGCCACCAGAAGAGTATAGACGCGTCGACATCCAGCGAAGACGACTCTTACCCCTTGTTGGATATCAATACTCGCAATTCGAGGTATGATTAATCGTGATATAAGAGTTCAGTGGATTGAACAAGCTTGTAAGATAAAAATGTTTATTGCTTTCAAAATAATACTTTGCTTACGAATCTTCTCTGTTCGGATTTGGTGAATTTATACTATTAGGTTAAATTCAAATTTTATGCAGAGTTTCGCGTTTCGGACGAGGAAATCGATCAGATTCCTACAAGTATACCAATGAGCACGAAGAACGTCCGACGCAGCTAGGATCGTCAAAAATAGTGAGCCAGCTTCGTACGCCCGTCAATAACACATACGCGGACACCAAATTACGTAAGTAATGTAAGTTCTTTGATTTTTATTGATTCATGGAAAAAGAGCCTTTACTTGCCTTTTACATACTTTCATTTATTTTACCGATAATCTCTTTGATAAATTTATCAAAACGAGATCTTTATCAGGGCTGTAATATTATATACAATATATTTCATAACGATTTTCAGTTTGTCAAAAATACAGGCCTGTCCATCACAAGAAGAATCAAATAGCAGAGAGTCGTCGATATAGAACAGGAGGGTCCCTTGAACAAAATTATGAGGTTAAAACTATTTGCAATCTTTAAATTTAAAATATAAAATTTTTTTAAAACAACGATATCCATTAAAAACTATATATGAGATACATTTCGAATAATTCATTTAGAATTTCATCCCGATCATAATTTCAGTTCCTCCCTGTTTTCTTTTTTGATTAAGTTTTTGTAATTTTACACTGTAAATCGATCAAATCTGTTTGCCGTATTGTTAATTTTAAGAAAAAGATAATATATCGCAGAAATATCATTAATGAATCAATTCTTTTTACGTACATGCAGGAAACACTTGTAACTACAACAGACCACTCGAGCGAAGAAGGTTCTTCCGGGTGCAACCCAGGAGTTCGGTAACTATATAAAAGAGTTATACTTTCTAAAGAGAATGGGGTGGGCTCTTGAGATTCTAATTCGACTAACTCCCGAGTGACTAGTTTCACCAAATGGACAATGTTTTCAGGGTGGAAAAAGGAACGCCGCCCATTGTAAACGTTGATTACCAGCACAATGTACAACGTAAGTTTGTTTCTTGCGAACATAGCATATTAAGAACGAAATAATTCATTTTATTGAAATCATTATTTTCTTGATAAGTTGGTTCTAACTATATACCAATTGTCATTTATACCACTAACTACGTATAATTTTTCATTATATAACAATTAATAATCTTAACAATTTTATAGAAAACGCAAACGTGGACGTGCCATCACTGAGGGATTTTGTGGATAACAAAGGAAAAAGTAGTGTAGTAGTTTTATACAACGGAAAGAAGTCGTTGCCGAACTCCTCTAGAAAGTCGATAGATCACTCTTCAAAATCCGAACAATCGATAGTAAAGGAATCCTTTCTTCGCCAAGTTTCATCCAATCCAGAAAATTCATCGCCCACCAGGTATATATTTACGTTACTACGCTGCATTCACTTTTTCAAAATTAAAACTAAAGTTATTAAATAATATAATAATATACATACAAACAGAAAGTAATTTCAATCAAATATGCCAAAAATATGAACGTTAAAAAGAAATGAATAACGATATTTCCATAGTTCTAATGAAATTCCAATTCATATTTTCGTTTAAACAATAAAACATTGTGTTCAGCGTTCAAACAAAGAGTAATTCGAGAGGAAAATTTTTATGATCTGGGCAAATAAAATCTATATTATGATGGACTTCCGGTAAATCGTATACGAGACTTGTAATTAATATAATATATATTATAATATGATCATCTTATATAAAATAAAATGTATACTTTTTACATCAATTTCACATGTGTATTTTCGATGAAATATGTTTTCAAGTCTCACTTGATATTTCAATATTTCATAAAATGAATGCGAAAATATTTATAAAAATATTTTTAATTTAGGGATAGAGCAAGTCCCACTTACAAATATTACCCAGATAGCAAATGATATGCTGAGGATATGTTTTGCTATCTGCGAGAGATATCCTGAGAATATCATTTGCTACTTTTACTTATGAAAAAAGTGCAAATAACTTGGATTTACTTATATTCGCCGTGGTCGGTCAAGCATCAGCGACGTCTTGCGTGATAGATGGAACTACAAAGTCGTTGATTTGTTTATATGTGTGTGTGCGCGGCGTATAATCTTTCACGCCAGACGTCGCTGATGCTTGACCGACCAGGGCGAATACAGTAATCAAAGCTCAAAAATTACTATGTTCATTTAGCAAACTAAAGAACGACAAATAAAGTAAAATTAGAATCGATTTACATGGACATTCACAAATGCCTACAAGGATACAAGGCGTCGATCGTCATTTGTATTTGAGCAATTCCGTGTGAGGTGGATCAGCCATCTCTCAGGAAATCGTTAAATTTTGTTTAGCGGTACAGAACGTACAAGATAAAATATCGTACCAAATATTTTTTTTATGCAAAATTCTCCGAGTCTTAAACAATTAGAAATATTGGGGTTATACTACACTAATTGTCTAATTATACTACTTATCATCACAAATTAAAATAACCGCAAATCCAAGCATACACGTCATGTTAATAATCAAAACGTATATTATGGCAACTCTTCTTTCTTTCTTCACTTTCTAGCCACGATTTTCCCTAAATTAAAAATATTTTTTAGAATTAGGTATATTTTTAATTTCCACAACTCTTGAAAAAAATCTCTTAGATCTAAGACATTTTAAAAACTAAATTTAAAACCAATCAAACAGAGTTACAATGATAAATTACCTTTTTTTTGGATATTTAACACCAGCTAGGGTTAGTTTTTACGGATTTTACGAATAATCAGTAGATGGTTAATAAAGACTGAGAAAGTCTTGAAAATGTTTCTATATTTCGAACCTGACTAAACTCCGTTATCGTTTTCCTCATTCTCTTACTCGTCGACTTTTACCGTAATCATAAAGATTGGTACCCACTCAGACCTTAAGAGTTAAGAGTAATTTCAGACCGAACTCCGCGGAATCTCCTCGCTACTCTTCGGCAAATCAGCGTCGCCGTAGAAATATTACCCGTCGAAAGTACCGGCAAGCTCCCAAGAACAAGGAACCCTTGAAATTGAACATTTATCAAGAGAGCCGACGATTTGAACTCAACCAATCGCCGGGTGTCTGGAATACCCTTGAGGGAATAGAGTCGAGATCGAGCAGGGCTCAAAAGTATATTTTTAAGCCAGAAGCCGATATTCCGAATAAGCAACCGCACACTTTGGACTTTTGCTGCTATAAGCATCTGCAAGAGTGGCGTGATCGCGCGAAAAGTAACAGTCGGCGAAACGGTTGCCACGTTCATCGGACATGTCAGCCATCTAAACACTTGGTCTCCACTTCGGAGCTAATGGCAGACTATCCCAGGTAAATTTTTTTTTTAACAATAATTTTAAAAGATTTCTTTTATCGATGGTATATAGAATGATAAGCGATTTCCTGAGTTAGAATTTATCATCTTTTGATTGGTCATCTGAAGTATAAATTAAAAATTTTTTAAATATGATTCTTTTGATAGCATTTTAAAAAAGTGTACCTTAATAATTCAGAATATCAATCTTTCAAGGTTTCTGTACCATTAATGACCACGTATGGTTGGGGGTTCCTAACTGATTGGTGACCGATGACATCCGTTTATTATTTAAATAAACTATAAACAATATATTTTGAGAAAGTCGAGTTATATGTCGTTATAAGTTTACTGGAATAATTCGATTTGATTATTGCATTCCTTGTAACTTCTAACAAAAATTGATATAAAAAGAATTCAAGTCAACTTATATCGGTATTCGTCGTATCCCCTCAATTATGGGAATCGCCCTTGAGAAGAGCCTAGAAATCTGGCCACAGGCCACGTGTTAGAACCCTATATTCGATAGCACTCGGCATCGAAGGAATTGAAAATATCCTAGCCTCGTGTTGCTGAATTTTTCATATTGGTGGTTTCGGGCATCTGCGAAATCAGTGATGGCAATCGGGGACGTGAGATATTTCGAATGCGCCGCAAAATCAATGATAACGAATTGAAACAATGAAAAATATAAATCCTTTTTGTTTTTAAATGTATTTCTTATGAATGTCGCCTTTAATTATTTAGTCACCAAAAGAAAATACCAGTGGAGCGAGAAAATCAAGCAAAGTACCGACCAAATTTGGGATCTCTGATGCAAAATTTTCAATCGTCTCATTTAGGTGAAACAGGTGACAACTGTACTTTGCATGCTGGTGATTCTAAAGAAGTCCGACGATCATTCCCATTCCAACCTACTCCAAGTGGACATTTGAAAATTATCCCAAATCAGGTGTTAATTTAGAAATTTATGTTTTTCAAATAACGATTACTTGAACCATTAACGATCAAAATTTAAACTTGCAGTTCGAATAAATAGTGTAACCTATGAACTTTTAAGTAAAATCATTGACTGTCGACAATTTAATTACATTGATTAAAACTCGACAAAGTTGATTTGCTGTGCAGGTTGTTTACGAATCGAAAAAGCTCAGCGTCTTAGTAGCGGATCCTCGACATACAAAAATCAACATCAAAGCCGATCCAAATAAATCCTGCATCGACGTCGAACGGGTCGAGTCCGATCAACTGAACAAGCAAGTTCCGATTGACTGCATCCAGAACATTCCTTCTTCTATCGGTGATCAAGTGACACGCAGAAGATTGCAATCGAACGGAAACGAGTGTCGACCAAAGATATTACCGACGCACAGAGGAAAACTGCAGCTTCACAATCACGAAATGGAAGATAAACATACGGGGACGGTATCCTCGTCTAATCGACCTTTAAATGAAAACGAGGTCCCGCTGTCTTCGTAAGTATTTATGCTGAGTGTTGGTGAAAGATTATTATTGGACATAACATATAAGTATTATAGGGATTTATATTTTTATATTTTCAATCACTCTCTTTTTTACAAACATATTTTTCGTCCGTACCTTTCTTACGGTAATTCTTACCCTATACTCAATAAGTCAATAAAATTAATTTTTCACAAAATTTGATTGATCATAGATCATAAAATATATTTATAACTCAATACACGGAAAAGCCGTGAGTATTGCAAGATTTTATAAACATTTTCAATCGAAATAAAAAAGAAAGGCATAATTATCAGTTACACCTTCAGTTTATACACAACAACATAAATGTATACACCCTGCCATGAAATATCTGCCGCCAATTAGGTGACAGATGATATTTTCTGGTTAACTTTTCAATTAATTTTCTTGTTTAAAAATATTGCTCAACATTGTGATCATTATAAACATTACAATTTTCAAAATATATTGTGCTGAATTAACAATAAATCACGAGATTTGAGACATTTGTCCACTTGTATGTATACATCACGTAAGCGCGAGCGGCGCCGAGTGCGCAGCGTTGCCGAATCAAAATTTCGACTAGATAGTGAAAATTTTGCCTCAAAATCATGATTTTCTAGAAGCCATTATGTCCATTCAGCTTTAAGTATTATGTTCTTATATCTTATATACTTATAATAGTTCAATCTACACTTCTGCCAGTTTTTGTTCCAATCTTGAATGTAATAAAAGTGTTTCAGTAAAAAACATGCCACTTCGTGGCACGTTTTTCTACATCTCCATAAGGTACCATAGTGAAAAATCATAATTTATATTAACATTTTCTCAGTAATTACACGGACAATCGCTCTCAGACTTCGCACATAGACTCGTTATATATTCAAATATTTTTTCTCTAAATTTCATATGTTGATATTGAATAAACGAGTTTTCGTAAGAACTACCTTAATATACTCCGTATAAAAATGATATTTCCATTTTAAAAACAAGGGAAACATACAAATTCAGAGTAAAAAATATGATCCTATTTAAAAATTGCACATTTTATTTTATTCAAATTAAGTAGATAAAGTACAATATTAATGATTTTGTTCTTCGATTTATCAGATTAGGGTTTACATCTGACCAGCCGATAGATTGGACTAATGTAATTTTACCAGAGAAATCGGATCTGTATAAAGAACTTGCTAAACGCATAACAAGTTACAAGTACATTGAATTTCATTTAAGAATAATTTCATTTCTGTATACTACACTTAATATTTTAACGATATTCGCCTTTGTTAATAGAAATGCCGATTACATTGTTCGCATCGATCACGACGAATTTCACTGTCATCAGCTCGTCCTGGAAAGTTACAGCACGTTTTTTGATGAAAGGAACGTGAAAGAAGTGGATCTTACTGGGGTGAGTTTGATATTTTTGTCATATTTCGTGATCTTTATGTTTATAAAAAGAAAGGGTAAATAAAATGTTTCTTAAATTTTTAGTCTTCTGAATCTCAAAGAACCTTATCAGGTAATACCAATTTCTTGTATCGATTTAATATGGTTGTGGGTATAGTCGAGATAATTAATTTATATGAAAATTGTTTATTTTTACTTTACAACTTCTGCCATCAGTTTGATTTGATTATTTTTATGCAAATTAATATCGAAGTAATAGAAAAAATAAAATTGAACAGAAATGCGAAGTTTATAGTATTGTTTTGAATAGACCTACAACTAAAATCAGTTACAGGTCCACAAGCATCTCTGAATTATTTTTTTTTTTAGGAAGCCTGGCAAATTTGTTATTTATACATATACTTTAATATAAAGTTGCCTAACCTGCAATCGTTTCAAATATTATATAACATTGTAGGTGGTTTATTCTTCCATTCAAAAAATGAATTCATTCCATTTATCATTAATAGAAGTTATGAAATAAAATTCGAAAATGGAATTAAAAAATATTCAAATATTACTTTGTAACAATGCATGAAAGTTTCTCGGTCACTGAAGAGGCACTGGGATATTATTACTTCTTAGTAATATCTATCCTGATACATGTCATGGTCCCAATTTTTTGACAAAAAATCGAATTCGTTGTATGTAATAATTAATGCACAAATCTTAAAATATGCCTAAAAATGATGACTTCTGAACGACTCATAGAAATTAAAATTTGAACATTCATTTTTTGAATAACTTGAAGCGCCCTCGTTAACGAATAATGTCGAATAAAGCGATAAAATTAATTTTTTACGTTATCGAGCTTTTACGGAAACGATCAAACATAAAATTCACATTATCATGAATAAGGGACGCTTTGAATAAAGTATTTTTCAATGCGCGGTACTTTCGAAGATTTAACACTTAAAAATGAAAAGAACGACTCCTTCATGGACGCATAACGCAACTAATTGTACATTAAATTTTCACGGGAATGGATCTACCCGAAAGTTTTTTCAATCGAATACGTGCTCTCCGGTATCTCGGGTAAAATGCAAGGAAAATTGAAATTCCGCTCTGTCCTTCGCCGAGAAAAATAGACTCTAGCATAGGACTATCGTGCATAGTGCATATACGAGACCCCCGAGAGCTATCGAGCTAGTGAGTAGACAGTTTAGTGCCTCAGAGGGGAAGTTCTAGGTGGTACGACCCCAATCTCCTGTGTCAGCATCCGCCTAGCCCTCTTAGCGGCCGGGGTGGCTGTGAGCCAAGTGACCTTGGACTCGTTTCCTCCAACCCCCAAACCTCGTTGGCTACGTTTGACTCCCTCTTATAACTTAAGGGTGAATGGGGACTCTTGAATAAAGCTCAGTCCTCATCGCGTCTTAACGATTGTTGCCTCCGCGTGTAGCCATTTTTGCCGCGTACAAAAGCTCCAAGAAAATGGGGAGGCCTCCTTATGCTCCTTATGCCGAAAATGCCTTTCCGTAATTTTTCATCATCGAGCGACAAGTTGAATACTACCGAGGGGCTGCTAGCGAATTTACGACATTTTCTGCAGTGACAATTTACGTATTATTACGTCGCTCACATTTCATAAATGAAATCCATTCTGTTGGGCCTGGGAAATGGTTTAAAGAATTTTCGCGATTGTTTGCTTATGGCACATTGTGTGTTCCTACTCTTCTTTATGTTTCGTCTAAACTTTTCAAATTATTATTTAGACAATTTTTCACATCTACTTTTAATAATTGCAATGACTATATTTTATGTTACACCGATATGTAGTTCGATCAAAAATACGCCTTTTTCCTCTTATTCTTTCTGAGAAATTGATTTTCTGTAGAATACAATGTAGAATTGATTTGATCGTATTATTGTAATTAGATTTAATACTCTCCGAAAAAACGTCGAGAACGTTTATTACTTCTGTAAAACACGAGTGTAACGTTTTATAAATACCATCCACGACCGACAGAGTGAAGGAAAGGGAGTGTATTAAATCTTTTTTTCGTTATGTATATATACGTTTGCAAGACATTGCTTTGCTCCGTTTTTCTGTCATTTCGCTTCCGTTTTCTTTAGAAGATAGCGAAGTGAAAGGAGTTGAAAAGTCTGTTTATATTTAAAAATAATTGCCGTTAAAACAAAAAGTAGCAAATTTTCACTTTTTCTAAAGTGTATAAATTCTCCAACTTACTTCAAAATAGAGAGAATTTCAATCTAAGAAATGTAAAGAGTAGGACGACATAAAGCATAACGAAATTCTGCTTTAAATTGGAATGTCTCTTATTGTCCTCTTTATTAATCAATGGTTATTCAATTACGGAGACTCAATTACGGTTCGTTATTTTTGAAGTTGCTTTTTTATTGTGGCAAGAGATGTTCCTTTTTAAGGAACTTCAAAAATAACGAGCCGTAGTAACCATTATTGATTAATAAAGAGGGAAAAATTGCATCCAATTTAAGATTGATTATCGGTTCATTGACATAAAAAATATAATAATCGTACACTTCAATGAAATTCTATACATTCACACCCTGTCGATATTTCAAGTTCTTGGATTTAAGACATTTATTAAATACGTACTATAAATTAAAAAAACGAGACATTACCCCTTGGGATGGATCATATTTAAGTTTTGCGCGAGACCTTCAAGCTCATCCTGAAAGATTGCTGGTCGTGCACGACTACCTTTCTCAAGTAAGTCTGACCTACATCTTGCCGAGAGTAAAGTCTTAAAAATCATTTGTTCCCAAAAAAAACTTTAACCTGTATCACCACGTTACATCTATATATCTACTTCTTTTATCGGTTGACTTAATTTTCTCCATGTATACATGTTCACAATGAATAAAAATATAATGAAATGACGCAGATGCTCGTACGAGCCAAAAGTTTCGATCCCATATGTAATAATATCCACAAACTAGTCGTCTCATTAAATTGTCGGTTCTCTAGTGTATGATCGGTTGCTTACCATTCAGGCGCTCGCAGTGCGGAGCTGTTTTTATTCATCCCTGTGATACACTGAGAACATGTATACAATTGGTTACTCGTAGAACATATTTGGTTAAGGTAACAAAATATTGTAATGTTCAAAGAATATTTTGTTAAATGCTAGATCTCGTTCGTGTTAACTAAAGGAAATGATTTGGATTCGCGAACTCAAGATTTGCCTACTCTCAATTTTCACTCTCATAGCATCGATGTTGCATTTATGAATGCACGTTCGTTGTGCTTTATTTCTAACTGTTTCATATTTTCTCCAATATATCCCTGGTAAAAATCTGCCCAGTTTTCTGTTAGACTGCCCAGTTATCCTATACCTTTAACATGGGAAAAAAGCAAACTGGACAGAAACTAGCCAAAAACTGGACTCATTTTCTACTAGGGATCCTATGGACTGAAATATTATTTTTGTTTTATATTCATTTTATTCCTAAAGCAAACAATATATCCAATGTAATAAAAACCATTGCGAGATAAAAAGTATTATTCCGTAACTTAATATTTGGCTATAATAACCAAATCTTGTTTCCTTCTAATGAGAGTGCAGTTTATTGCGCCAAACCATATACATTAATGTGTATTACTTTGGAACAATAACTGAATAATTTTTTCAGGATCATTAATCTTCGCATTACATTGGTTTAACCAATTCTGAATTGAACAAACATTTACTTTTTTCGATGTAAGTCCTAGGCATCTTTCTAAACGTTAGTCATTACTGTTTCGTCCCAAAAATTTCCTTGAAAACGTATGTGCTCCTCATAAGTGAGCACAAAAATTATGGTTGGTATACTAGAAGAAAAGTTATTAAATTCAAGTAAATATTTGTTTCAATAGTTATATGAAACTCAGTTTTTAAAACAACCAAATATTTCCTTAGATTAAGTAAATTTGTTAAAAGTGAACAAGCTATAGATAAGATGAAGGGTTCGGATGAGTTTCAAATTTGGACATAAGAAAGTTACAAGTAAAAGATATACAGTTATCCAAAGAACACTATAAAAAAAAAACATTGTATATACGGACATTTATAAGGACTTTTACATAAATTTGTATGTTTTTTCCCTATCAGTTGCGAGAAAGTTTTATATGACGAATGGCCTCGGTAGGTGGCGCTGGAGTCGAAATAAGAATAAAAAATTCTTTGAATGCAAAACAACGCTTTCCGGCTCTAGCTAGTCGGAAATAAATCCATAACAAAAGAGATATGTCAACAGTTAGAGAATGTTTAGGTTCGAGATTCAGAAAATTAAAAAATAAGAATCGAGCTATCTTTTCCGAATGCTCTTTGATGTCGTGTTACAAAAGTTGCGATTCGCATTATCCCACTGCGTCTTGCGCTTCGCGATTCCGGATAATTTCCTTTGGGAAATAAGTCGAGTCGCACGGCGCGTAACCCCGTAACGCGTCCAATAGCAAATACGATCACATAAATGAAATGCAGAGCAGCGTGACCTCGAAAGCTTTCTCCACCATCTACGACTGGATGATCAGCTCGGCGAACGAGAGCTGCCAATTACTTAGACGAGATAACATCCTAGAGATCTTCACCGCATCGCAATATCTCGGAATTAAAGGTTTGTGGGATTATATACGATTTTAGATGAAATACATTGACGCTGACATTATGTTTGTATTTAAGTGTGAGGTTTTCATTTTACGGTCTGTCAAAGCATGCTTCAAGTCAGATGTCAGGTATTAGACTACTCGGTCATATCATACCTGAAATGCTTTTACCAACAAAAAAAGAGTATTTAATTGAATGAATAGTTTACTACTTGATCACGTACTTTACTTTTGATTTACATTTTGAATTGAATAATGAAAAATCTATCTAGACCCAACTACTGTTGATCATAGTTTAAAGTAATCTTGTTAAGTGAGCTTTTATTAAATCTCGTCACATGTCAAGTCACATCGTCAATATATAAGTAGATGTATCTGTGACCTGCTGAATGTAATATGATGTGAAAAGAATAAAGCACGGTGATACATATATTGAGATAAATATATTCAGAGCGGTTTATTAGGATATATTTATTATTAATAATTTGACACGCTTAGAGCAGGATCACGAGAGTCATGAACTCTTTTTTTAATCTATTATCAAATAAAATCAGATGTACATGTGTACTGTTAAAATTTCGAATTTTTGTACAATGAAACATTCAATTGTAAATAAAAATGGTTAAACAAATCATATTGTTAATTTCAATTTTATAATCATTTTTTCTTTTAAATCTGCCATTAATAATAAATATCTTTTATCTGGATATAACCAAAATAATCTTGGGGGAATTAATAAGAAAAATCGTGTCTAACAGTTGTTTGTACATGAATTCAAACATTTATTGGCATAATATATACAATTTAACTTACTTGATTAAATGAATTGGGCACATGGGATCCGCCTTTAGTATGTAACGTACTAAACGTGCAAATAAAAGTTTCGTACATTCAGTTGCGTGTAACTCAAAATTGGTCGCGTACAAATTCATTAATATATCATGTTCTGCTTGTGTAAAACTGTATTATTATAGAAATTTTTTTAAATCATCAAATTTCATCAACAAATAAATAATTTGCTTTTGGAGCTTTTATATTATTTTTTATATTTTTATTGAAGTTATAATATTAACGAAATTGTATTTAAATAAATTTCATTTACAATACTTTTCCTACGTCAAATTTCATCAACGGAAGTTTTAAATTCAAAGCGAGTTAATAACTCAAATCGAAAGAGCAATAAAAAATATCAGAAGTGCCAAATGGAAATAAAATTGACTATATATATGGAGAGAGAGAGATATCGTTATGTATCACCCCGATACGTATTGTCAAATTTTAAACTTTTATTTCCTACATTGATTTCATATTATTATTATTATTATTTTTTTTTAATGTAGTAAAAACAAAATCAAAAACTCTTCGTGAATGATATTTCCGATGCAAGTTGCTTGAAAATTTTTCAAAGAATATTTATTAGTAACAAGCGAACCCCCCGAGCATGATATATTCACTATTTAGTTTTGTATACGGGTAAAAAATTTCATAAAATAATTAACAAAAAGACTTAACAAATATATATTCTTAAGTATTTTAAAGAATATACTTCTAGAGACAAAACCCGGTAATATAAATCATTAAACTTGTCCTAAATTACCTCAGAATTAGAAGAACAATGCTGGGCATTTATCGACAACGACGAACTGTTTACTGAAGACACCGCATTCTTGCTGTACTTGGAAGCCCGAAAGATAGGCAATACTGCCGTCATGGAATTGATGATTCCGAGGATTATGAAATTCTTTCTAATACTCGTCAACACGAAAGATTTTTTGGAGTTACAAGTAGCTGAATTGTGCAATTTGCTTAAATCAAATTATATTTGCGTAAGCAGGTGTGTTCATTGATCAATGATTCACCCTCACTATAGTTGTAGAGGAACTATAAATTATCAAAACTTTTTAATTATTCTCGCACGAAAGTGAAATGGAGGTTCTTATGTCTGCCGTGCGATGGCTGAGGCACAATTGGGAGGAACGACAACAGTACATGCTGGAAGTACTGAAATGTGTGAGATTCGGACTAATTACACCTTGGCAACTTGTGGATGTCAAAAGGAATCCAGAAAATCCTGAATTCATTGAGCTTATGTCATATCCGGAGGTCCAGAAAATGGTGGACGATGCACTAGCGTAAGAATAGCTAATTCGATTAGTTGACACTTTTTGTAAATCGTCTTTTCCATACATCAAATATCAAATATCGCCTAATCAAACATCAAACATAATTTCCTAATTGAAATCATTTATTCATTTTCTTAATTAATAAATAAACTTCATTTTCCAACGATCACTCTAATTCACTCTAACACTAACTTTATCTTGAATAGAGAAATAATGTATCAAACTCTGTTTCACTCGAATTACAAACACAAATTTCTTTGCAGGTTTGTCATCATTAAGTATTGGTACGGTACTCAATCCGAAGATTATTATCACTGGATCGATTTGCTGGGTCTGACTGAACCGACTAATCGCAACTGGGTTGGTGAAGATAAGGTAAAACCAAACGAAATGCTCCATTTTATGGGTAATGAAAGGTAAACGAAAAAAGTAAGAAATAAATTTGCTTCCAGCATTTCGTTACGTATCGCGAATTTCTGCTCTATCTTGATGAGTACCAAAAACTAAAAATTCCCGAGATAAAAGTGAAGAAATCCGACAAAGTTCAGCTGCACCATGAATCACCTCCGAATGAGCCCAGCCCACAGCAGTTTTCACGACCTCGTCCCGCGTATCCTGTGGGTAATAAAAATCCCGAAACAAACCCTATGGGTAAAAAATTTAATTACCAAATTGTTTCGTTAAGGAGATCAGTGTAGTTAGTTCTCAACCGACATTGAAACGATAGTCAACCACATTTTGCCTTTCCACATTTTATTGAATTGCAATGATGAAACCATTTCTTGTCTGTGATAGTATTATAAAATGTATATAATTTACAAAAATAATAATATAATGATATTAATTATTCTTAAATTTTTTTAGTATTACAAAACATTATGACAATGATTTTGCAATTCTAATAAAGTTTTATGAAAAATATAATAAATGATCAAATTTCCAATATAATTTCGTAGTTAAATTTCATTATAATTAATATAATGAAATAATGACATTTGAAAATTGGATTACGCCGTCATTTCACATCACTATTGATTTTATGGCATGTTGAGCTTTATTATTTATCAGTGTAGAATTGTATAAATGTGCCCTCTCATTAAGAAAGCTGATAATATATGAACATCAAGAATTTTCTGCAAAGTCTTGGGGCACTCTGAAGTTCGCGAAGAAGGGATAAAAACGGCAAGAAACTTTTCATCACGTTTTATAAATATCGAATCTCTTTTAACGACATTTTTTCTTACGAAAATCTTTTTTATCTCATTACAACAGAATGAGAGAATTTGCGAAAAGTCTTCTGCCTTTATATAATTAAAGATATAGATAACGAAGTTATCGAGAAAGTTATGATTTTATCAGATTCAATAAGATTATATCTACATAATCATGATTATCTTTGCTACATATTTTTAGAATTCTATTTCGTCTTTTGAGAAACTTTTATATTGTTCACACCCCCAGGGCGTAAAATCGGCATTTTACGCCCCCTGTGGATCAAAAAATATTGTCCGTAGAAGCTCCCTCCCTCTCATTTTAATTTTTCAGAACAAACAATATGGCGGTTCCCTTCCTTATTTAAAGTTTTTCCTTATAAAATAAGTGGGGACTACTATTATGAAAAATAATTACTAATATATCGCAACAAATGTTGATATAATAATTATTTTTTATATCACGCTTTGAAGGTTGCTATCGTACTAGTCGTTTTCTCGTCATAGTATTTATAAACTCGAAACAATTTTGCATGTTTTTTAAAACGATATAAAGCAGTGCATATTATATTAATTACGTTTCCGTCAACAGGCCAAGGGGGTGCTATGATGGGTAATTCGAGATCTTCGAAGCACCCACCAAAAGGAACCGGTAATTTTCCAACGGGGGCACCGCCAGGAACGATGATGCCTCCGGATTTTCTCAGTCAGTATCTGACCAGTCTCAGCGGTAGAAATGGTTCGAAGGGGGTGAGTAGGTCTGTGGCGCAAATACAAAATGACCCAAGTTCCAGACTAAAGCAATGGCCGAAAAAGTGATTACATCCGAGCCTCGAGTTATGTTTCTCAGAGGCATTTGTATTGTTTTTTTTTTCTGTTTTGTACTCGTAATTTCTTGTCGTCTATTTATTTAGTTGTTACATAAAAACACGTAAATCTAAAAGTAGCTTCGCTCAATCATTTCTCCATCGCCCGTCGCTCCGAGACAATTATACAGGTATGCAGTATTAGCATTTGTTTATTCATGGCTTGGCCGCCAAGAATTCTCGGTTTTTTAATAAAAATGGCACAAAAAGTGTACTATGATATCGTCTTGCTGTATACTCTCCTTTAAGATGTAATTAAGAAGCATGACTTACTATATACATAGATATCGTATCATTTTTACGTACTCCTGCGGAAGATACAGTAAATAAAAAACGAAAGTAAATCATCTTTGTCACGTTTTAATATTTATTTGAATAAACTAAAGAGTATGCAATTAAAGCATAAATATTTTTCCGAATGATAAATTTCGGGCGGTAAAATAAATCGAAATACATTATTAGGGAAAAGAAGTGTTTTGATAATCCAAAATAATGAATGTCGTACTCATTGTATTCACTGGTTCGCTGGTTGTATTATCTCGGCGAGATAAATTTATTTCCATCAAGATTCGCGATTTAAAAAGTCTTTCAAAAGATAATAGAATTTCACGTAAACTGACGCAAATAGCGAACCATTCGCATGACCTCCGAGCGTGAAAGGAAAGTGTCGACGGTGGTAAGTCGATTATAAGCGAGCGCGATCGACTTTGCGAACCTATCGCTATAAATTGATCTTTTCAGGATAAAAATGGGTAGTTACCATCGATCGGAAAGCAATCTCGGGGTAACGCTGAGTGCCTGTAAGTGACGTTGACTTAATTCTCGCGCAGTGGCATGTATTAAGGTCAGAGTTTATGGTGCTTGAATTGCGAAAACGTCGCGAGATCTATCATTTCACATGTCACTGTTTTCATTCAGCTGATGTTCGCTGATTTTCATTTTTACTGCTTGCAGCAATTTCGCTTACAGAACATAAGCTCTTACCTTGAGATTAACCACAACTTTCTCGAGTCCCCTGATTTCTCGTATATTAACATAAAGTTTCTTCCCTCCGAAAGATTGGGTCAACAGGTGACGGCGAAAAGCGCCATAGTACAGGAGCTTTGGATTTGAGATTAAACGGAGGTGAGACCCCGAAAAAGATCGGCAGCTTAAAGAAGATAGTGCCGAGCAAGCAAAAATCAATTATGGTATATTAATTTTTACATTTCTATAAGAGAACATAGATAGGGCAAATCTTTGTTGCTTTTATATAGCGCTTTGGCTAAACGAACTGGGCTCAATTATTGCGCGAGCACATATTGTCCTACGTGCCTGTATAAAAATTAATTTCATTTTCTGGTTTGATTGTAATTCGTTTAGGCTGCGTAACTAAATAAATATTTGTCAAAATAAAACTGGTTCAATTGCAAGCACCACTTTTATTGCAATATCGAAATTGTTTGGTTACGTCAATCTAACATAGAGCGAGATGCAAAATTTAATTCTATTTAGACAAACTAAGTTCGGTTATCGTTACGTTAGCTAATCAAACCGATATGAGTCTTCTCTGTGAACAAACGGTTTCGCTGTATTGACTAATTTGTTCAATTGCATAAAACAATTTACAAGACTATGAATAAAAACACAATGTCTGAATATCTTTCCCTTAATCTATCATGGAAATATTGCAATCGATATTTATAGAAAGAAGAAAATAATCCAACGAAGGATGACATTCGACGAGAAAAAATCCATAATGCCGTGTATCACTGTCAACATCCGCCTGAACCGAATTTAATATATCCAAAAAAGAAACAATTGCAACCGAAAATATATCAGGAACCAGAATTATTAAACGGCGAGGACTCGGCGAGGTCTGCGGAAGAAGCAGCTACGACAATCCAGGCGCTTTATAGAGGTTACAGAGCGAGAAGATGTTTTGATAAAGTTCGTTGAGAAAAATTGAATAAATCTTCTTCTTTTGGCAACGGTTTTTAAAATGTATTCGCCAAATAAAAATTTTGTAATTGAAATAATCAAAAATAAACAACATTGTTAAATTTTCTTATAAACTCTTTAATTTAATTTACTCCTTTTTGTAAATAAATAATATTAAGTTTATTTATTTCAAAGATTCGAAAATCGGCATCCGAAGACAAACCAAACACGAGAAAAGTTGCAGAGCTTCTCGCAATACCTATTATGCCGAATAACTTACATAAACCATTAGAATCGGTGAAAATTCTGCAGACATCTGCGAGCCAAGGAAAAAATGAAATAGATGACAAAAATCAATTTACCAGTTCGCGAAAAAAAAGAAAAAATTCCCCGTCGAAACCTGGCTACGTACCCGCAGTCGATCACTTATCACCAACTAAAGACCTCGAAGGAATTACGGTCAGCAATCAATAACCTAATTACCGGCACTAATTACCACTTATTGTTTTGTTTTCTGAACACTCTCCATATTTGAACTAGTTAATAAAACTTTTCAAATTTCGATTAGCGACTGAATCTTTACTTCGAAGTTCGTAAACATTAACTAATACATTTTTTTTTACCTTATCGATTTATCAAGTAGTATTGATAAAATGTTGTAAAAAGTTAATTCCCCCACTTCTGATTCTAAAGTATTTAAACGTAGCAATATATTTTTTCTACGATTTCAGTTTGATGTCCCGGCCTCTAAAATATCGGTTAAAGAATCCCCTCAAGAACAATCGGTCAGAGCTATGCAGAAACCGATCGAAACTATAAAATCGCCAGCTTTTTTAAATAATTCTGCCGAAAAGATAAGTACTGGTACTGTCTCCGAAAGTACCGATACCTCGGATGAATCTTTGTCGAGTCCTAATGATAGGTCGACAATGGACTTGCCAACGCGTAGAACATTTTATAATCAAAATACAGCTTTTTATAGTAAAAACGAAAAAATCGGTGACGCGGAACAATGTCAAATTGGCAACTATCTCTTCACGCCAAAAGCAAGGACACCTTCCATCATCGACGTCCACAAAACTAGAGATTTGTAAATATATAATTTTTCAGCGTTTTTTCTTCTAGAATTAAATATTTGAAAAGCCCCTTTCGTAAAAAGGCATCGTTCATATTGTTTCTAATTTTCTAAATTACGTATATTTGGATTTATTTAAGACCCAAATTTGTGGATACTACCATGCTGGACATTGAAGACCGTTGCTTTCGAAAGTCCGTGTATTACTCCAACAGGGAAGCTGTGCTTGTTTTAGGAGGAATCGACCCGCACGAGGATTACGGCCGATCCGGAAATACTGGAAAGGACATGTATAGATTTAAACCTAGTGAAAACACGTGGGAATTCGTGGGCGAAATTCCCGAGCCGAGACATCATCATTCAGTGGCTTACTTGAAGGGCCGTATCTACTTAGTCGGTCAGTTTGTTATTTTTAGTAGTGACATTGAGACGAATGTGTGCATTTACTTTTTATGAAACGTATATCCATTTCTATAGATATATATAAATTGTATGTATACAATTAGAGGATTCTTCAACAAAAACTGGTTTTTTAATCCCCGTTTATGGGGATATTCATTAACTTATTAATTTTGCATGCATTTATTATCATCACACACTCGAATAAAACATTTTTTTTTAATCGATGTAACATTTCATCCCATAATTTAATTAACTATAATTTTTTAAATCTATTCAAGATAAAATCTTTTATCGATATGATGCATAACTTTATAATTATAATATTTAATTCCAAATTATGTTATTTTATTTTCTGCTGAAGAGGAATTTTGTATAAATATTTTTTCTTGGGTTTATTATTACGATGGGTGTGCGGTTGAAGTAATACGGTAAAGATTTGGTTTGTTTTAATTTAAAAACAGATATCGAAATGTCGAAACAATTTAATGTTCCTATTTCTACGTAATGAATTTTTATAGTATATAAGTATAGTGTTATAAACATACTTTATAAAAAATGCTTCAAAATTAAACAATTGCTTTTACTTTCTCATTCTGACCCTTTAAAGCGATTCTCAAACTTAATATTTTCATTTTTAATCAGAATAATTAATTCCAAATTTGTAAAAATAAACAAATAACAGTTCCTGAATCATTTACCCGAGACAATGGAATAGAAACGTGTTCTACTGATAGAAATCAACCAGAGTCTTATAAAATTGCTCTCTTAATCTGAACCAGCGAAAAACCGCTGATTGACACTTGATATTGTCTATTTTACAAAACGTATTTGCCATCGTTGCGAATCAGCCATTAGTGACTAATTTTAATAAAATCGACTGATTTCCGCTGATAAACAGTGCCTATGTATTGATCGATTCAGCGAATTTGGTTTTAGCCAGTGGCTAAATTGATCCAGTAATTTTCGATAAAATTAGTATAATTATTTTAAAATTAGTGCATATTTACTGAATCGGTGTAAAATCAATGGAATGATATCACATGTTTTTCGATGCAAATCAGACTTTGCACTGGGAAATAGTGAATATTTACCGATCGATACAGCGAATCGGGGTAAAATCAATGGAATGATATCACGTGCTGTTACCTGGGGAAACTGCCTATTTGCTGATCGATTGAGCGAATTTGTCGAAATTGAGTGAATTGACTAGTTTAGCTAAAAAAATAGCCTTTATTCATCATAAGTAACACAAAACGTTTTTAAAAAATTGTTGCAATAATCTCATAACGGCTTTATGTGTTGCTTATGGTGAATATAGAAGCTGATTTTCCAGCAAAACTAACATACAGCCCATCACGTAGATGTTAGCAAAATCTAGAATACACAAAATAAGCTGTATTATTTTTCGTTTATAAATTGTTTGTGAGTGGAATATAATATTTTGGAAAAGGTACAAAACTATTGACATTTTATACCACACTGATTATTTAAAATTAACCAATAACTTTTCAATTTAATCAATAACCAAAGTTTTTCTAATAAACTTTATCGGAACTTAAAAGTACATAAAAGAAAATTCCGTACATAAATGCAATGAATAATGTAGAAACATGAACGTAATTGTGTCCGTTACAAATTAAGTAGAATTGCAAAACTTTATAATATTAATACTTACTGATATAGTGGCACGTGATATGTTATTTTTAATGTCACATATGACATGGACAAAAAAATTATAAAAACGTGTTAAAGTCGCCGGATATTTTACATTAAAAACATAAAAACATTTAAATTAAATATCAAACGAAACGACTGGATCGACTTTTTCAGGTATAGCAATAAATGATTTGTCGATGAAAAATCAGCCGAACAACTTTCGCCTAAAATACTGTCTATTAAATAAGGTTCTTCGCTAGGAGAGGCTTGAATATTTATTAATTTTTAGAATTATTCTACTTATTTTTAGTAAATTTTTATAAAACATCGTTTATATTTTAACAACTTTTAATTAATAACAACACACAAAGTTACAAATTGTTCAAATTAGATGTACTTCATGTATTTTAAAATTTATATTTCTTCCTATTTCTGGAAAAAGATCGTACATGTCATATTATATTCCGATCTATCAGGCGGAGCAGATCCTCGGGATGATTGCCAACGACGTACCGTTGTTATCGGAACAGTGTGGAGCTATGATCCGATGACGAAAATTTGGTATAATGAACCGGGCATGTTGACGTCGCGCCAGAATTTTGGACTCGTTGTTAGCCATGATAAAATGTATGCTATAGGAGGACAGGATAAAAACGGAATGTGAGTTTTAATTCGCTTTGACATTTTTTACGTTGGTAATATATACTGTAATATACTTTAGTGTTCTGTGATCATATATATGTCAAAAAGCCTTACTGCAGTCGGCTTTGCTTGCAATATTGGTAAAACCGAAAAATGATTCAATTATTTGGCTTCATCCACTTTGGCATTTTCAACAATAGACTATGCAATTTTCGTCTCTCTATCACAAAACTTTATATTTATACTGAAAGACTTTTTGTTCCCATATTTCGTAAAATTCATACGGGTATCAAATAAAAAAATAGTTTCAAATTTGAGACACAACAGTCCCATTTATTATAGTAGAATTTATAATTGTAGTATCCTGTGATAATAGTGACTGCCTCTAACTGCAGTGATCGTTCGAGCCAACGAATTATGACGGATCAGCTTCCCCTATTACTACGCACTTGATCGCAGCAGATTTTATCCCTCTAAGAAACTTCGGGTGTATAAAGGGAAATCGATATGCATTTATCAAATTCGAGGAAATGCGATATCAACAATAATTCTCCGTCGGTTAATGTCGAATACATTTGATAGTGTTTTACTATGTTCGGGAAAACATATTAAATACTCAGTCAAAAAAAAATAAAAATAGTTATGTTCATCCATTCTTTCATCACTATTGAAACATCATGAATTATTATCTGCTACATATACTTTTTTCTAATCCTTCACGGAAAAGAATGGTTATATTGAGCTACTTGAAAGTAGTAAGTGCAAAATTAGTAATGCAACTAAAAAAGTAGTAAACCCAACAAACCAATGTTTGTTATTGCCAGTCATTCTAAATAGTTACAACTATCGAAGTTAATAAACTAAACTTCATACTACTATTCATAGTTAAGATCAAGAACGTTTTTCGCTATCAACGAATATAGACGCTATACAGGAGGCCAGACGATATATCTTGATAAATGACAAATTCGAGGTGTATCTCAAATGCGAGTGAGATTGACAGGTTTATGGCCGTCTGTATATCTTGTTCCCCAAGACGCGCCTCAGTTTTCATAAAACTTCAATGAAAAAAATTGTTATTTTCAAGTAAATATTTACTTGAATTAAGTAAGATTTACTAAAAAGAAGGAAACATTTTCTTAATTCAAGTAAATATTTACTTGAAAATTGAAAATATTTGTTGGAATTAAGAATAGCTTAAATTTAAGAAATACCGAACGAATTGCTAAATATTACAAAAAAATATGTATGTTTCAGAGCATTAAAATCTGTGGAAGTGTTTGATCCATCGAAAGGTATTTGGCGAGAAGTCCAGTCGATGCACACTGCAAGATTTGGTCCGGCCTGTTCCAGCTACCAAAATCTCATTTGGGTTGCTGGTGGAATTACTAAATCCAAAATTGAAGCTATGTCCAAAGACGTTGAATGTTATGATCCACTCAGGAATCAGTACGTCCAATAATCAATATATTTACAACTTAAACATTGATTCAAATTCAACATTTGATTTTTATAACTAGTTTTAAATGATTTGTTCTATTTATGTTTTTATCTGGAATCGATCTAGTAAATACGCAAACTTCAATACATAAATTTTGCATAAGCATGGATCGTTCAAAAGCATTCTAAATCACATAATCGATTGACTTAGTTTATTTCAATTTAATGACATATTTTCTGTGCAATTTTTTAATTTTTGAATGTGGATTATATGGGAAAATCCACGATCCCGGGACGTTTCGGTGTTATGTGGGAATATGCTCAAGGACAACGTTGTGCTTGTGATTTCTTTTTCTTATTTTTTTTTTTTTTTTTTTTTTTTTTCCTTTATTTATTTACAATAGTTGACGTAGTTGACAATAAGTAAATTTTATACAATATGAAAAAAATGCTAAAAATAAATGCAGAGTAACATATGAGTATTTAACCCATTGGCTAATATACTTTAATGGATCGTTGAATGTACAAATTCGTATAATATCTAATCTAACAGTATGTTACGCAACTACTAAGACAAAATGATTTCGGAAAAGTGAGGCGTGTGTCTCGCGATCAAAGCGAGTGGATTTTTAAGTCTTTTCTTATAATATCATTTGGAATGAACCAAGGAGCATTTAAAAGATCCCTTAGAGTTTTTAACTGGAATCGTTAGGTTTGATTTGTTTCCCAATAGTCAGTGCATATTTCTTAATTTTAGATTTAATTGTTTGCGTTTAGTCCAAATATGCGATCTCAAGTCCATCAACGATGTCATTTCACCGCTTTGCGGTCTACTTTTATCGTTGAGAAATACTGGAGGACACGTTTTCTTTCTAAGAGTGAATGTGATATATTTAGATTTATTTTCATTTATTTTTACTCTCCATTTCTTAAACCACACGTTAACTTTATCTAGAAATTTCTGTATAATTTGCAAAGGCATCTCTGGGCTCGAATGACTTGAAATTCTTTATTTTCAAAGGCCTGAACTATGGTCCGGGATTAACTTCTTCAAGACGATAATTGGGTTAATTCTACTTAGCAGGAGTTTTTCACAGATTTTCGACATTACGGGTAGTAAGCTAATTGGTCTATAAGACGTTACCAGTTCTGGGCTTTTTTCTGGTTTTGTTATTAGAATTATTTGGGCAACTTTCCACGGGATGGGAAAATGGCCCATGGCCAATGGGAAAAGCCGAAAGATTGCATTTATTATTATAGTTAAAAATTGGAATGCCTTTTCTGTTAATTCTCTTATTAATTGTTCATTGATTTTGTTATATCCAGGTGATTTTTTATTTCGCAAAGAGTTAATTATTTGTCGCACTTCTTTAATTTTGACCCTTCCAAAGCCCAGATTTTGAAGAAATGTTTCAATCACTTTTTATTTATACTTTTATTGTTGGAAAGCTCGGTCGGTAACTGTTCTACTTTAGAACCCTCTTAAGTAACTTATTTATGTTATATATAGATTTATTGTTTTCGTTCGGTCCAATCTCCACGAAAAATAAAGGCAACGTATATTTGTTATTGTTATTTTTTTGTTATTATTGTTCACACGAGTTCACACAACAATATATATTATTAATCTAACTACTTTGTGTTCGTATTCTTCGACATTTGCTTTTAATTCGTCGAGATCAGCTGATGGATGCATGTTTCTTATTACGGTATTGTAGCTTTTACCTTGTTCTCTTTGATACGCGTAAAATTCTGTCTTCGATAATTGGTATATATTTGTCTGACGTACCAGGCAAGATGTTAACTTCGTTCTTGGTCATTATTTTGAGACTATAGTTTTTTCCGTCAATCTAATTTAGTAATTTCGTTAAAGGTCTTTTCCTATACACCACTAATGTAAATTGGTGACGATCTTTTTATATTTTTCCCTTATTTCAGTTGTAGTGTTATCCTTCTCGTCCATAGATATAAAGGTGCGAAAAGATTATCACTATTTATAGGATTATTCCGCCAGTAATCTTTTATATGCGTTTGACGTTTTTTTTTGCCGCACTATTTCTTCTGCGCTGCTCCGTTCTCGCTTTCTGTTTGTAACTTCCTGCCAACTTTGTTTTTGGATTTTATTGCCTGTTGTGCCAATTGTAGGTGAGGGGAACATTGTAGTGTCTTCTTTTGAGGCCATAATGGCCGAGAACTTTTTGTAGCTGTTACGTTAAAGTAATTTTAACGCCACTTCCCACAGGTGACTTAAATTTTAAATACAAATAAATTATTTCGCTCGCACGTTTATGTTTGTAAATAACAAATTCGCGTAGAGCTACAAATAACATGTCTGTTCTCATTGGCGAATTGTATAAGACTGCTTGTAATTATAAAAAAGAAAATTTCAATACTGAAAGTTATAAGTTTAATGGAATTGCCTATATATGAAAAATAACATGGAAAAACAATTATTTTACCAGAAGAATATGTTTTATTGTAAGTGATGCTTGACCTATTACTTTCAAACGGCAACTTACGTCATTTTCAATTTTCAGTTGGACAAAAGGAAAGAGTTTGCGATTTCCGAGATGTTTCGCTACAATGTACGTCATGTCGGATCGCCTTTTTGTAATTGGCGGTGCGGGAAAAATGAGGAATAGCGAAAATAGTGTTGAAAGCCTAGACAGCATCGACGTATGGGATCCCAATCTCTGTGCCTGGCAACAACAGACGGAAATGACGATTCCACGTCATGGACACGCCACCGGTTTTGTCGGTTCGCTATACTTTTCTCTTCTTTCACACATCTCCTTTCATCCCCTTCTCGACAGGAAATTTCATAAAGAATGAATTTTCAGGAGATAGGATTCTCATCATCGGTGGAGTCACGACGGCCTATATGAGTACATTGACAAGCGTCGAAGGTTACTGCTTCGAGATCGATCAATGGTCGAACGACGTCTGTGATCTTCCGTACCCAATATCCGGCCATGGATCGGTAACGTTACCTCCTATCGAAATATTGACCAATTCCTGACACGGAAAATAAAGACGAAAGAAGTTCTTGGGAGCAAAAATTACCGAGTTCAAAGCGAAATCGGAATCAGCTCTCTGGATCTTTCGGTATTCATTTCAAAAGGAAATGGCAAGAAATCTGTAGATTGTTTCCTTCTAGATTCTAGATTAAATGTAAATTTGTGACGCAGCGTGCTAAGAAATGTAATTTGTCTAAAGAGTTTGTATTGTAAGGAATTGTTTTCAAAATGTTAAATATTTTGTTACAACGTCTAATGTTGGTTTATAAACATTTTTTTACATTATTGGAAACTTCTTATTGCAGATGTTTATACATGTAAATCTGTTTGTACGTAGAGCAATTTTTTATAATTGTACATGTTCTTTTCATTATACACGCATGTTTTTTTGTTGTATATTTATATTGTCGAAAGCCTTTTTAAAGCATTTAAAAGGCATCATTGAAGATTTTAATTATGTATACGCGGTGAGTCATTTTAATATCTAATCCAAATCGCTGGGCAAAGCATGGCACACAAAAATCTTTCCCACGAAGTTTATTTTTTTTTTTTTTTATTAAACTTGACATTCAAATTATTCACAAAATGAAGGACATGATCAACGATTGATTGACGACGCCCATTGATTCAAAACACGCTTCCTTGGGTTATATACATTGATAAATTTTAAAAGTCACAGTAGATAAGTAAAAGCTTTTCTTCACCCCTAACAAAAAATTGATCTTGGTCAGTGACGCTGGGAAACCCTCTAAAGGGAAAAACGAAACTAACCAGGTGGCGACTGTCATCATCAGAGAATATATCTGCGAAAAGGAGAAAACGCCCGAAAATAACTTAAAAAGAGGCAAAACGAGACGTTGGTGGTCAATTCCATGGTGTAAACGTGAATAAATTTCCTAGAAATGGCCGTGAGGAAAAAATGATCAATTTTAAAGAACACCTCTGTCCGCAGATATTCAACCTACGTGTCCTTCAGCTTCAATGTACCGAAAAAAAAATTGTTCTTTTCATGAAAACTTATAATATAACACGTTTTCTTGCAAAATGATAATAACCTGTAAAAACATACAAATATACAAATTCGCACGAACTTATTAGATCGGCAAACATCGAATTAAATTAGTACAGTTCAATCCGACCTTGGGCAGACAAAGTGTTGGAAATGTTAATTGTTCATTTCGTGCCAATTATTCTTTCATTTGCTGGCATTACTGTTGATTAAAAAGGAGATCTCTGTCCTTTACTATTCCGTATTGTTATTCCATGACACTATTCCGGAAACTTCTTTTACACATATATATATTATATCCGACGTATATACAAAAACTTGCATAATTAAGGACTGCGCGCTGATGGCCGGCTTTTCGTATATACATATATATATACCACCGGGCGAAAGGGTAAAAAAAGTTATTCGCGATCCGGCGCGATGGCAGCATCGTCCGTTCGCGGCGGCTAGCGACATCTACCGAGAAGGTGCGCAAGCCGACGGCCGTTCTCGGAAGTCCGCAACGGTCGGTGCTCCCGGCTCGTCTGGTTGGTGGTTGCCCCGATTGCCCGCTGCGCCTGGAGAACGGCTCGAAGAACTGAGTGACCGCGAGCACGCGAGTTTCGAAAACGATTCGCACCCGAATGTGTCGGTCGCGGGTAATTGCGAACGGGTTGTGCCGAGATAACCTTAAAATGTCCGTAAGGGCCCTCGAAGGGCCGAACTCAGTGACAGGTGCATCGCCAGTGAGTGAGACAGACAAGACGCCGGAAGTGGCCCGTCAGGACATCGACGAATTTAACCGCGATCGTCCAGCAGGTACGTGCGCCTATACATATTATATACAGTCCTTTGCTTATTGCCGAGCGCTGTGAGCGACAGAGAACGTTAACGCTTCGATTTTCACGAGAGCGTATATAGCGCTACACGCTCGATGCCGCAAGCGAGCCTGACGATGACACGCGGTTGACTCACCTGACGTGCAACAAGTGGTACATCGGGTTCGATCTTGCGCGCCGAACCGCGGATGCATGCGCTTTACTGCGTGCGCATTTTTTCCATCAACCACTTTCGAAAAGAGTCGCAGGATGTGCTGGGTGCTGACCGAGTAAACGATTGGCGAAATAATATTTTTTTGAATTATTTCTTTTAGGTGGACATCGTATTCCCAAAATAGGATTTTTAAAGTTGACGTTTACCGAGAACTTTCGATTGTATTTTGAATAATAGTATAAGTATAGAAATTACTATTGCGAATTTACATCTTAGAAATGAATATCTAAACTATCAATATGGTGGCGGAGCTCAATAACACTTCTTATATATACATACAAATATATACATATATATCATATTGTATAATAAAACCCGTTACTTTCTAAATTGATTTGATTCAATTAAATTGTATTTAGCCGTTTTCTCGTGGTAGAAGTGAAATTTTTTTTAACTATATATTTAACGTTTTATCTGAAATTCTAAAGTAGAACAATTACCGACCTAACCTAGAAGGTAAAAGAAGTGCAAATTTAAAATTCGTAAAAAAGTTAATCGGCCGTTAAAGATTCCATCGTTTTATTTTTTACGCCCAACGTTTCGACATTTATTTATGTCTCGAAAGTAAATCAATATTTACCAATGTTTGTTTGATGTAATAATATGTAATAATATGTGAAGATTATTGTTTTTATAGATTATTTAGTAGCAGGCTCTAAAACAAACCGTATACAATAGTCTGAACACGAATTCAACAGTGTCAAAATCCACCCATTAAATCTACAAATTTAACATTTATCGTTATCAATGTCTTTTTTTGCATTACCCAAATGAGCTCGGCGTTCTACGTATGTTTTAAGAGCCAAGTGTCCGAATTTAATCGTGTATTCACGAAGGTATAACTGTAAATCCGTCGGTATCATCGGTATATATATTCATACTGTGGGCGCCAACTTTCTCTTCCTTTTCTGATTGGCTGGTTTTCGTACGATAGGTATCTTCAAATGAAATAATCCAGCCGAAAAATACCATGTTTTCGACTGACCATACTAAAATGTGTAGTCACGTATATATTATTTTAGTTATGAGTAATTCGTATATTAAGTTTAATAACATATACTCTATAGTTATCGTGAAAGTACTATACTAAAAAAAGTTAAATCACAAATACACTACATTATTATCTCCATTGCCTGTATACAATATAATTATACAGTGTAATTATAATTACACCTAACAAGGGTGATCTCAAGTACTGTCCTTATCGATCTAAACTAAAAAGAAAACGAGTGCGAATTAAAAATTTGATTCCATTAAACATGGAGAATAATTTTCTTTTAAATTTTACCATACCAGATGGCATTTTGAGGACAGACTTTCGTCATGAGAAAACAATGCAACTTTTTATAATAAAAATTGATATGATGAATGTTAATTTTTACCATACTTATATAGTAATAATCCCCAAAAATGTAACTCTTACCATAAATAATGGTAATTTTTCTCATGACGAAAGTCTGTCCTCAAAATGCCATCTGATATATGGTAAAATTTACAAGAAAATTTGTTTGAAAAGTAGATTATGACGGATTCATATGGATAAATAATAATTATGTGTGCGTGTGCGCGTGTGTGCGTGCGCGCGCGCGCGTATGTGTATAAGTCTTTTTGAAATATAAATATAAAAAAAATAATATATCTAGTATTTGTGTATTCAGACAATTTGTTACAATATATAAAAATCTCGTCGAGTTGGCATAATGGACATAGTTCTAATTAGTGTGTAGGAAAGAGAGCGTGAATGTAAACATTGGTCCGGTCCGTTGAGTGAAAGAGACATGTGAGTTGAGCTCAGATGTATAATGTGACCTGACCGTGCACGGTTACATATCGGTGCGTTGAGATTTGTTTTCGATATATAGAACAATAATAAGCAGCTACTGTACCCAGCAAACGAAAATGGATACGGAGGAATTGAAAAATTTGAATTTTTCTAAATTTATTTGCATTCGGATTCTTAATCCTTCAAAAAATATTAAAATG
>JAPYZR010002548.1:0-21909 GCA_030522945.1 Trichopria nigra
TATTTGTTAAATTAACACATTTTTCTCATAATAAATTCATTACACGTTTAAAGTTTGTATTTTTTTTTAGTTTATATTTTGATGTTTATAAATTGTAATCAATCTTAAGAACCTGAATTATTACATCGTTTACAACTTATATAGTGAATTCTAAAGGAATACATTCATGTGTATAGTAATTAAAATAACGAGAGATGTGATTATATAAACGCCATTTTCGCTCTACTTTTTTTTATACAGAGTAACGTACATTCGCTCTGCAGGGGATGCAATACTAACCGGTTCAAATTTTCCCTTTGGGAAACTGAAATACTACTATACAGTACTAACTGTCTATCACGAAAAAGTGACGAAATATTTTTCTGCTATTCAAGTATTGGTGTAAAGTGAAATTTGAAAGCATTGAAAGACTTTTTTTTCCAGTTCAAAGTTTCATGGTAAATTAAGGTTTTTACCGTTCATAGTCCGTATTGAAAATGGTCATCCTAAAACGTATAGATTTAAAAGATCGTATATAGAGGTATTGCATCAAATAATAACAATTCTATAAAAATCTGCTGACAAAATATGATGAAAAATAACAGAATATATAAAATATTGATGAAAATTCTAATTTTCTTATATTTATCATGTACAATGAACAGCAGTGTTAAAAAAAGTATTTATTACTGGTTAACTAAGAATACAAATTGTATTAAAAATATTATTGTATATTTCAGTAATACTTTTGTTTCAGGATGACATAAAAATATACGTTGTTTCTTCTTGATAACATATGTTGCTTTTTAACATACACCAGCCCAATAAACATTTGGAGACATAAATATCTAAAAGATGTCTTTTGGAAAGATGTGTTGCATAAGACATCTAAAAGATGTCTTTTAGATCTTTTAGATATGATCGCAAGATATCTTTTAGATATCTTCAAGATATCTTTTTGCTTATTGGGAGAGGATTTTTCATTTCAACATAATCCAGAGGATTTATTATCCTTTTTTTTTAAGTGTAAATATAATATTGTTTGAGTATTGAATATATAAGTTATAATTTTAGAATGATATCTGTTTTTCATCGTACACCCATACCTTAAAAATTAATTTATTCAATTGGATTATTTCAGGATATCTATTTATCTACAAAATGTGTATTTAATTCAAATTATGCAGGTCGAAAGTTTGAAGGAGAACTTACATTTTCAACCTACGAGAATTAGCTTCAAATATGCATGCAGTAGTATATATCTACCATAAATTACTGTTAAAGGGCTATACATCAATAAAGAGAAGATGTTAACGTTGGTAAATGCTTGATTACAAAATATAGAACTATTTTTGCAAAATGGATCATTATACGAGAGGTTTTTACAATCTTGACATACATTTTATTAAATATCAGACGAAAATGAAGAACTAAAAGCTGAAGCATTACTATGATGCATTGGTAATGATCTTGGATGCTCGCTACGCTCACGGAAAAGTATAATATGACTCGTAAAAGGCAAATTTACCAGAGCAAAAAAGGGCAGCAATTAAAGCACGTTTTGATTGCTGCGCCCTGAAGCCGTATCGTAAAAGTATATATACTCCTTGTGGAGTTTAGAGATGAGTTTGACGCAACGTATGCGGAATATTCAGATGAGCTCTCGCAACAATGTACGATAATGAAGAATTATCGTCGTATAAGGTTGGCAAATAGGCGTAGCGCGAGGCTACTCGTTAACGAATCGAGATCGTAAAAATCACCGCGTAAAAATATGCTCGCATGACAAATTCCACAACCGATGGACTAGCCAAAAGGGGCGAGTAAGTATAATTTTGTTGTAGAGATTTCTGCGATGCTTTTTAGTAATTAAATGATCAAATAAATTAATTCGACTGATAATTATTACGAAGACAACATCTAAATAAGTTTTAGATATATCACGATTTAAAGATCTCATGAATCTAAAAATTTATATTTATATATATTATATAAATTTATATTCTTTATATATGCTTTTATATATATTATACATGTAACAATGTGAAATAAGTCCATCCAATAATATAATGCTTTTATTAAACAAAACCAATTCTCTAATTTGAAAGTTTTCATGGTTCATATTAAAACGGTACCTATAGAGCGAAATATTAAATAAAAATGAAATATATAAAACTAATGCAATTATTTAGCACGGAACAGGAGATCAATTCTAAACATGAATTTATTAAATTAAACCGAATGCTGCGGTATTATTCGAAAAATATAAAACAAATATTTTAGCCTACAGAATTTAATAAACATTTTTTGATTACGTGCTTAAATTACAATTATTTTAAGAGTTAAAAGCAACAAAAATAAAGTAATTACAATTGCAAGTGAAACAATATAGTTTGAAAGCATTGAATTACAAAAAGCTATAAAAAATAAAATAGACGATACGTATAATGAAGATGGATTAAAAATATTATAAATTAAAACTAAAAATTGTCGTAAAAGAAAAATGCGTTCCTTTGCACCTTATATTTTATAATCTAAATAGCTGAATAGAAATACTACATTTTTTTGGACAACATATTCATTCATACAAAAGAAACTCTGTTGATATTTTCTGCACTGCAGATTATTGGAAAATATATATATTAATTCCAGCTCTGATTAAAATATTGTTATAATAACATATAATGCTATTGCTATAATAAGGTACGTTATTCACTGTTTTCAATCAAATAAATGCAGCAAAAAGTCGTGCGTTATTGTTGTTGATCTACGTAAATATAGCTATTTAAAATGTCAGATTGCGCAATGAATTTAAAATAAAAGTAAACCGATCCTAATCTATGTTTAAGTTCGTTGCATTTTTGTCAATTAAATAGATTACGTTTTTCGACCTTTGATGTTCAGCGAAATCCAACCCGAATCTTGACACAACTTGACCGAATATCTAAATCGAGTAATCACAGAAATAAACTGACCTTTTGTTGACGACGAACTAATTCAAGTATTTCGGAAATATTGCAGTTTGTAACATCAGGGCTTCCTTTTCAGTCTGTTTTATATACCAATTTAACTTGTAAAATTTCTCCAATGACTGTCCATAGGTCACGACTGATTTGTTCTACAACTACTTGACATATAGAAACTTAGTATAAATATAGAAATTGTTCTACTTTAATACACTGAGTTGTTTGATTTGTATACTATTAACTTCAGAATTAGTCATTGTTAGATTTTTTTATTACGAGTTTGAAAATGAGGTTCTTATACGGCGGATTCGCGTTCTGTACATTCTTTCATATTTGAAAAGCTCTGCAGCCAGACCTTTTGTTGATAAATTATTGGAATATAACGTTTGAATATAAAGTTATAAATGAGCAAAGATTCAGAAGACTGAAAATAGTGATATAGACCCTAGAGAATGAAATTAGTTTCTGCACGTTTGTTTTGTAGAAAAATTACGACCGGAAACTTTTTTCATTTTCTACTAGGGTAGCGAAATAGCGCTAGTATTATTGAAAAATAACAAACTCGATTCTTATTACTCTGAACGCTTTTAAGATGTACCATTTATTCAACACTTTTTTTTTCGAAAGCAAAAACGTATAAATATCATAACTATTAAAAATTGGACCAATTTCTTCGTAATCTTTCCACTGCGCCTGTCGCTCTGTCAATGACACCTAGGCCCCCTCGGGTTATGACGCGACTAACAAATCCTCTTCGTCATTACTCGCGACAAAAAGGCATTTTCAAATTAAACTCGTTAATATCGAACGCATAACTAATTATTCATGCTTTTTCTCACTTTCGAATGTACGAAGCAATTACATATAAATTCGATACATGGACTGCTTATTTTAATACTCGCGTTCGCGAATGCCCCGGAGGCAAGCCAATGAAATGTGCCCAGCAGTGGAACTTCGCTTTCGCACGTTCTCTTGACGGGGATCTGGCGCTGTTGCTGCTGCTCCAGTCGCGCGTGTGTGGCGAGCCTTGAGGCGATGGCCAAGAAGAAGCTGCAAGCAGAAGCAGACGCAGGAGCAGCAACCGGCAGCCACCACATACGTATTAGGAGCAGTATTTTAGCGGTACTTTTAATTTCGCCGTGATCGTAAACATTTCGACGCATGCGGCGAAAAGGGAGGGGGCAGGGGAAGTGGAACCGAACGAATGCGAAACGAATACAGACGAAAGGCTGCACCAAATGAACGACCCCGGGGTGTATTTGCATATTTTAATGAAGCAGCGGGTGCTCCGAACCGCGAGACGATTTCGGCCCTGGGCCAGTAGCAGGTAGCCGCGAGACTGTTCTCGAGCGCGTCGCGAATGCCGATGATAATGTGACGGGAATACCTAAATGCGTCTCGTGAAAAACATTGAGAACATTCGATTTTCTCTTTTTTTTTTATGTGGCGATATGCTTGTAAGATGTGCCATCCTGAGAAATAAAAACGACGCTAAAACTTTATCGAATGGATAACGAAAAATCTGGGTACCGAGAAAACGTCAGGACACTTTCATTGATTTGTAGCCTGAACAAAGTTTAAATAGTATTTAGATTACATATACTATACCATTTCAAATTTGGGTGAAATTCAAAGCAACGTAAAATACATTAATTACATCATAGACCCATAACAGATCTATATACTTATGTGTCTCTATACCTATATTTGTCTACAAAAATAATTATGCTTACCGTTACTTGCTTGTATCTCATTCTGTATATGCCACAAAGTGTACGCTTCCTCGAAAGCTAACAATAACGACATTTATTATGCAGATATTGTACTGATTATGATTGATTATTATAAAAGAATCGAAAATTTTAAGTGGTTTTCCTAACCACTAGATGCGTATAGACATATACGTAAACGTCATTTACCTAAAAAAGGAACTTGTGCGATAGAAATAAATTAGAAAATTTTTAAAATCGCTATACGATATTTATTGATTTAAAGATAGTTGCAACATTATGCATATAATGATACTTTGTGTCAACATCATGCTTATTATCCTTACCTATTTCTTCGTATTTATTACATTCAATTACCTTCGAATCACGTGACGAAAATGTTAAAACTTTTCTTCGCGACATGCCGATTGTGTCACATAATATTGAATCTTATTTATACATCCGCTTATTTTCAATTGAATATTCATTGATATTCGATCCACATACGTGCAAAGTTCGTAAATAATCGCGATCGCAGAAAACCCCGTAATCAGACCTTTGGTCATTGACCAAGCGATTTGCATTGCGCTGGGTTCGAACTGCTTCGATTACAGATCAGGGTACAAAAGAAGCCTCCCAGCTGAATTGCTTTAGTGCTCTGCACCATATATACATCGTCGTCCGTGTTGTGACGTCAATCGCTGATTAGGTCGGCGATTGGGTCAGGCTCGATCCTTCCGTGCGACGCAGCGCAACACGATCATCAGGATGCCCCGAAAGGCGTTAATTATAATTAGAGTAGACGCGAGATTACTAATTAGTACTGCATGGTAATCGCACGTATACGTGGACTCAGCACATCACTTCGCCGCGTCACCGACCTTCGTTGAAAATCGACCAACGCGACCGGCGATGCAAGTTCCGAGTTTGCAACACCTCTCTCACCCTTTTAAGAACCGACAACTATGTCGACAATATTCGATACTATTTGCGTATAGCATAAAATAAAAGTACACGGAAAACTCAAATATGGATGATGTAAACATTTTCTAAGTCTTTATCTATTTTGTACAGCAAATTAAAATTACAATAAGAAAATTACAAAAATTACAAGAAAATTCGTTAAAAATTTTACAATGAACCGGATTGTAGTTGTCCGTACAATACGCATTTTATTCGTGTGCGGGTCGAAGTTAAATCAATCAATCAATCAATTTAATAAATTGAAAGAATACACATGAAGCAAAACTTCTGTCGGATCTTGATATTAGTTGGGACATGTACATTGACTTATTAACAGAATCTTCATCGATATGTTCACAGTGTGAAAATAAGCGTCATTCTGCATGAATACATTACTAACTATAATATTCGTTTTAGTTCGCACCTATTCAATACATTCCTGTATGAAGCTACTTTAATATAAATGTCATACGCACAAACGTAGACACCAACAACCACAACGCAACGTAACGACAGAGTAACGAAAAGGCAAGCAAAGCGAGTCACCCGATTTATAACGTAGATCATAATTGCGGGACGAACTTAATATTCATGAGCCAATCAGATTTGCGTCTCAGGAGCGACGAGGGTTAGCCAACCTTCAGGCTAAACTATCTTTCTTGTACCTTCTTTCTCCCTCTTCTGCCGAGTACTTTTTGCAGCTTCTTTTCCTCGCTCTTTACGATCTGACGATAATGAAAAAATGCGTGATGTATTGAGACATTAAACTGCTTATTTCATATAAGTGAAGAACGATAAGGAATATTTTCGTCACGCCTGGGGGCAATTTGCCGCGTCCTATATGTATGCAATTACTTTGTTAGTGACTTTTTATCGAAATGACGATTTATTTCGACAAAACCTACGGTAGTCGCACTTAATTATAGTACTGGGGCATAATAACAATTACAGTATGTAATCTATTAAATCTGAACATTCATACCAAAAAGACTTTGCGTAAGTATTTATATAATCATGATTGCTAATAATTAAAAATATTTCATTATAAATGATAGGCTATGTTGCTAAAATTTGAAAGATATTTTTCAACGAGTAGTGTGCGCGATTAATCATAGTACGCGATACCATGGCATTCTATTAAAAAACTTGATCACAAAGAAATTTGTACTGCATATATTATTAGGAATAATCATGTCAGTAATATTGTAAAATAGCTATCACTATAGCTAACATAGATCAATAGAAGTTCACACATGTCATATGTGGTCAAAAGTATCAGGAGAATTTATTAATTATAATCCGCACATTTGCTCAAAGCTGATCCAGTCGGAAACTATATACATTAGTTCATGACATTCAGTTTATACTGGCAAGCCACAAGTAACACTAGGGAAGTCGATTTTACTAAAACTTGGCGTATTAGTAGTATACATGGGAAACTATGAGATACTGCACTCTGTTATATCGGCCCGAAGCCCGTTGGAAGTGCAGTAATCACCTTATCGATTTAAGGATTTTCCAATATTTTAAGAACTATTTGTAAGATTGTCGCGTAATCAATTAAAAGTTTTTAATATCACTGATAATGAATCTATTGAATCAGTCAGCCTTCAAGAATTCAAACGTCTCTTTAAACATATTGTTGGGGGTTAGACCGAAAAGATGTTTCGTACAGCTGGTTCTGTGTAGATACTTTTCGAGCGTTATATCTTGTTTTGTCAAAATTGCAATAATCTCTACTGAAAGAACTAACCTTACAATTTCCTTCCAACGAATCAACAGTTCATATATAGCTGTAGATCGGTTTATTTTTTCCCTTACGTAATTTGTTCAAATAATTCCACAATATCTGCTTCTGTCGTTTCCAGACTTTTGCCTTTGTTTCGGCGCCTTCTTCATTTTTATATATTCCCTTTCTAAATCGTTATCGTGTTTATCAGAAACCAGATTATATCTTCGCCGTAAAGCAATATATTGTATTATATCGATATTGTCAATTTAATTGATACATGCGTAAGGTGTTCTCGATTCTTTTTAGTGCATCTCTTATTGTCCTGTTTCAGCTACCCCCTCGATACACTTATCTTCATATAATCACATTATAATTTACATTACATTATAATTAAAGCTTTTGCCCTTTTAAATTGATTAATTTTCACTTAAGAAAGGTCGGAGAAGAAGAAATTGCTAATTATTAATCACATTATAATGTTTTAGAATTAAATAAATCATTTATATTCCTTTATCAATTGATGCAAAAAAGATTCCTGTGTCAATGAAACCATCAGATAGGCAGGTTGAACTAAAAACCTTGTGGTAGTGGGTAAAATGAAGGAGACAACAATGATCATCTATCATAAGCATAATAACATAATGCATTATTATAATTCACATGAACGAAGTAGTAAGAATTAGCATATATAATATAGATATTACCAAGTACAAAAGAATAAGCTCATAGTTGTATAATTTTTTTTTTTTTTTTATATATTGAAAAATGTAGTTTAAAACAACTATAGTAATAATTAAACCATAATTATGCTTCTTAAAAGAAAGGAAAAAATAAGAAGAAAAAAGATAGAAAATATTATGGATCTGCTATATACTGACAACTTTATGGTCAGATTTTATCGCCTTTAATCAGCATACAGATCTTGGTATTAAAATATACGTGATCATATTACTTTTCAAGAGCATTTATTTTATGTCCGTATACGAAAGCTTAAAAAATGGTACGTTTTATCAAGTGAAAAACCAAATACTTCAGAGGATGGTCTCCTTACACCTAATCTGATTTTGTGTCGTTGGACGACGTACGGAGGATAGCTTTAAGATACCTCTCGTTTAAAACTGATCATCACATGACCCATATCGAATATAGTTTTCATAGTATCTCTATTCATTTTAATTTTCGCACAATTAAATCTCTTCATAAATACCATGGCCTACTACTTTCCGAACTTTAAAAATGTCTTCTGACCCAAACCTATCATCATTATTCACATCTAAAAATACACCATATCTTATACGGAATATAAGAAATATCTATGAATCAATTGGAAGAAACAACTATTCATTTTATTCTACGATCCCACGTCTGAACCGGGGGGAAAACATTTACTAGTACAGAAGTTACCCAGCGATAATTTGTATTATTACAATTGAGATTAGATTTGTCTTTTGCAGTTAAAGCAACGTGGCCTAATATATTTTAGTGCATATATACTAGTGCATTTATTGTAGGATTTTAAGGACCAACAGGTCCGTTCAATAAATAAATAAATAAATTCTGAAGCACGTCATAATGTACCACAAGAAGTTATCATCAGCCTTGGTAGTGACGGAAATAAAATGTACGAATTGCTGGATACTGTGCCCAACTCGTTCAGTGGTTTGTTGAAGATATTATTTCCCTATTTATTTGGTATTATTATTTTCTATCTGCATTGGATTTACCTGCATTGCACGTGTTCTATAAAATAGGCTCGTGAAATCCAAGAACAGTTGCGCACATAAAGTGAAATGGAAATTTTCAAAATATCTCAACAGAAAATATAAACTTGCGAAATTTTCATTCATGAACCTATGTTTATGAAGCAAGCATTTTCATATTTAAAAAAGTAATCTAAAAACGTCAATAATTTCATAATAAATCCATTACAGACCTTTTAACAACGTGTTACACGATCCACTCTGAAAACTCTTGCAATTTGTCCGCGTTAAACGAGAGAACGATTTCGAAGCCCCTGCAGCGGAATCTCTTTCACGAAGAAAAATGCGCGACGGAATAAGCGCTTTGCCTCGCGATTTGACATTGTGGAAGGGTAATCAATGCCCGTCGGGATGAGCATTCGATTTTTAAAAATTGAATCACTCTCTGACCTTGTTAAATGCACGTTTTCCGGTAGCGCTTTCGACGTGCGGGCTGTGATGCGCAACGAGGCTTCGCTCGTTGTCCCTCGCGATTGGTGCTCCGTCCAACGTTGCTTCTGAAGCGCCATTCAATGCTATGTCTAATGACAGACAGTTCCCAGTGATAAAAGCGATGCATTGGTGACGGAAACGATTCATTTTTTTTTATATGCAGTTAATTAGAAGAAATGCAAATACCATTTGGAAAGTAGTAGATCGCCAAATCCTTAACTAGTCGAGTCACTGCAAACGCGTCAGCTATATCTTTCAAAATCAAATATTTCCAGTTACATATTTGTAAAAGTAAATTTCGATAAATATCGCAATTACTAAGAGTATGGAGATTTACTTATTTTGTTTATAAATAGTGTGTTAATCCGAGAAACGTCCGTTTGTTAAAATCGGCTTTTTCATTTCTTTTTATAGGTAATATAATTTCATATGTATATATAGGCAATATTCATAATATACAGTACACAATATTTCATCAATATTGCAGAACCACTGTAATAATATTATAGCAACATTACAATGAAATATATAGCATATCAATACAACAAGTGGAAAAAACAATTCATACTTTAAAAAATATAATTAAAACTATAATCAGTGAAAACAGTCATAACTGGTTAGACATGGAGAATTTATTGTTCACTCAAACGGTAGTCAATTCCGTGGACGTCCCGATGCTATTTTCCGAATTTTTACGTTTTTCACGTGGAATCTCTTTCATTTTTCAATTTTTAAAATAAGACTTAATAATATCGAAACAACCGGACGTGATCTACTTCAGTCTAGGAGAATTAAGAGATACCTAAGTCATATGGAAGTTTGCAAAAAGACTAATATTTCATATATAAAATATGTTATGATGAAGTTTGGACGTTGTTACTTGGATAATGTATTGCCATTTGTGAGTTAACATGCATATTCAAATTCTGGTACAATAAAATAAAATTTTTAGAATTTTGGTAGTATTGTGTTACTTATAAACAAATAAAATACGCAAATATAATAAACATTTGGCGTAGTAATGCAGTGAATTTTATATAGAAGACGGTATTTATTTTTAGTCACAAAACGCATAAACTTTAAAATATTTAAAATAAATTGAATCTAATTTTCGAAATTTTTATTTCTCCTTTTATTTACATCAGACATGGTTTATTGGGTCTTTCTTAGTTATAAATGATATTTATAGTAAATTAATAACGAAACAGTGCATTGTACGTATAATAAAATCCAATCGTTAAAAGCAATTAAAAATGAACATTTATACAGGATAATAGATTACTTAATCTGATATTTAGAAGATAGCTTTATCAAAGGAAAAACTTACAAGCGTGGCCAGTATGCTTCCGACCATTTTGTCGGGAGCAACGTGCAGCTCGTTGAACAAACTACTATATCGACATATATACGCACGATGTAGAGCCGTTTACACCGTTCCCCGCGCGAATTTCCCGAATCAATCAGGCATGTTCTCGGTCGTTCCACATACCTCACACGGAGTACCATGTTCGTATAGCAATGTAAAAAATCATATGATTAAGTGTGTACCCATCAATATCTCTAGAGATCAATAATAGAGGTAGTATTTGTAAATTTAAGAATTACAAAAAATCCTATCAGTTGATCAGTTTTAATATTTATATATTATGAGATTAAAATTTTAATCTGTAATTGTAAGAATAAATTCATTGGAATGATATGTATCATCGAATAGAAATAAAATTCCTTATGTAAAACATGATCTCTGTTTAAATAATGTAATTACATTATATTTTTATGAATGAAATTAAAAAAAAATATTCGCCGAAACCTGATTCGGTACAGAAATATCTATTTTATTAGAGATTAAAGAAATATTACACTTCCATATTTAAAAGTATTATTTTTTTAATTCCTGTCTCGTCGATTTAAAAGTCTGAAAACTGAAAGTGGGATATTCTTTTTTAATAAGTATGTGTATATAAGTAAAGTTAAAAATGATTTTATTATCATTGCATATTTAGTCCAGCTTGTAACGTTCTTTTTCTTATCGTTTATTCATTTATTAGTTATGAAAAGTCTACATTACGAGGTCATTAAGACGATATATCATAATTGTTGAAATTATAAAATATATATGTAAATATCGGATGTCAGAGAGTACCTAATTTTAAAGGAAGTCTTGTAGAAGTCGCTGGTTGATCATCTCTTGACTGCAGTCGATCCGTACGTCGAGAACAAACAAGGTGGCCGTTTCAATTTCTGTTTTTCTGTTTGACCAATTATCGGCACAGATTTTTTGATAGGAAGTAGCCTGATAAATAAAGAAACAGCAACGACCGCCGGTGGTTGTGGTTGATAAATGGAAAGCTCAATCCCTTTCTTGATTACGAGATCTGGAAGCGTCCTTTTGAATTGCCTCGTGATCATATATAACTTTAACGATCCATATTGCCACTGTACCGTGGACTTCGTACCAAGCTCTTTGAGTAATTCTTTTGATTGATTTTAAACTTTAACAGAATCGCCACATATGTACATCGTCATTAATCACATTCACATAATATAAAACATAATATTCACAGCGTTATCGTCCGCGCACGGTGATGTGTACCTTACAAGTATATATATATATATATATCCATAAGTAACAAAAATCTTAAAAATATATGAATTGCTGATTATTATATTTTTTCCAATTTCACTTTCAGAGTTCACTTATTACTTACTATAGATTTATTTAAATTTGAATACATTCTATTACTCAATAACACTATGTGTAACTAACCATTTCCCTTATATTTTAAAATACAAGAAAATTTAAGAAAATAAATAGAAGCTTTATTCATTTAAGGTCCCTCGAGTGAAGTAGAGTATGGTAAAGGGAATGGCAAGAACGAATAAAAACTCACCCGGGACTATAACATTTTAATACATTTTTTATTAAATATTGAATTAGAAATGCGTTTCTTATCACGAGGGCTACCGGGTGAAGTAATGCGGTAAAGTTTTGTTGAGCCGTAATAATAGGTAAAATAAATCCTCAGATTTGACTATAGATTTATAAGTTTGGTTCGTTTTAGATTGATCAGAAACAAGAGTCAGGAAAAGATTCCGAACACTTAAGAACTGTCGAAACTTTCGGATTTAATTTTCATATTTGTATATGATGAATTCTTATCATGCTTCTGCACTCGGTAGTCTTCATAATAAGAATATTTCTAAGATATATATTTAATAAAAAATTCAAAAAAATTCAAAAATCACGCATCAAAATTCTACTCTATTTTTGACATTCCGCTTACTTCTTTTCAGATCGCTCGAGGACCTTTAACCAACGACATTTTATTTCCTTCTATTCTCTACATTCTTGGAGTGAAATTTCACTCCATAAAGAGTGATAATTGAGCTACTCTTATAAAGGTGTGACATTTCACTCTGATTGGAGTGTAAATTCTCCGTCTCACTCAAATGTAGAGTGAAATTTCACTCCATTAAATTTAGAGAGTATTGAATACATATATATTGAAAATTTGTAACTTTATCGTTCCTAATAAATAATACAATTATTAATTGATTTCAATGCGATTACTGCGCACTTCAATGGTAAAAATGATTCTAGTCAATAGTGTACTTATGAAATTGTGACATAATTATGAAAAAATCAGAAATGTAAATTTTAATATATGCACACATTTCAATAAATCAATATAAGAATTATCCTAAACTTCCAAATGAAAAATACCCAGAACTAGTAGAAACAGTTATGGCGGTAGAGACTTTAAAAAGTGCAAAATATATAAGGTCGGCATTGAGAAAGCAAATGCTTGTTTCAAGTATTTCTTCCGTAAAAGTAAAATGTTACCTTCTATTAAAGCAAACGCTATATTCGTTCATAGAACTATTGTGGGTACGTTATTTACTTGAACAGATTTTTATTTTTATTATTTTTAATATGTTTATGATCATTTGGTCTAAATTTAACTGTAGCAATGAATTATTTAGGAATGTAAGCAGAATCATAATAATTTATTTTACGTTGGTGACCATAACAAAGTTTGTGATTTCTTTTTTAAATTCTTAAAAAAAAAAACCTATTGACGTCAACCAAGGCCGACATCAGTGTAATAAATTCTTTCGTAACATCATTACGATAGTTGGAGATGAAAACTCATGTAGTCCCATAGAAAAAAAAAGCTGTACAGATGAAATTGCAACCGTATATACTCAACTGTTCATTTCTGTGAAATAAAGAATCATTTATTGTTTCGTCGTTTAAGAAATAGAAAAGTGAAAGCGTAACGTACACATCGTTACTTACCATTCGCAATATCAGTTACATAAATTGCAAAACCCTTGCTTCAACAATGCACGACGACGAAAAAAAGTGATCCACCTTGGTACCTCGCTGAACAAAAAATCAGCTTCGAAACCCCAAGCACTAAAGCGCGGTCTTAATCGCGTACGGTCAGTTCCGTAATACGAATCTCTCGAATTTTTTCTCGTGAATTCGAGCCCCGTCATGGAGAACTCAGCCGACGGTCGTCGATCTCCCATGACTCGAATCAAATTCATCCGACGGCGGACGCCCAACGGCCGACTCATTCGTATGCGAGACAAAAAAACTGAGACGGAATCGTACGCGATTCGTTAACAGAGAGAATGGGACGAAAGTGACGGATCCTCTGCAATGGCAAGCAACGGGTACGTGTCTTCTCTTGAGGGGTTAACATTGGACAAAAAATTATGCACAATTAATGTCAGTCAAACATACTTATGTTGCCGTTATGCTGGAAATGTTTATGTATACCACGCATTCGCTTTATGCCTTCGAATAAATATCTCTCGTAATCGTATACGTTAAGGACATACCTTATGAGTCGATGTTGAACGGAACAGAACAGCCATTGCATTGTCGGTTTATGCATCGTATCGTACAAGTCAGAGATAGGAATGACGATCGAACTATAACGCAATCCTATCGATCCATGGGAGCGCATCGATATGTCAACGCGCTATCGACATTACGTCCTGCAAGACGCTTGATGCGTAATTGCCCTCACGTACTCGATTGTCGTACGAGAGCCTAGCGTACTTATTATCCACTCGCGAACATCTACACGTATCCTTTCTGAACGTCGGATGATATATATTTGCATGTTATTGAAATTAGATTTAACTTATTCTCTGCTATTATCATTTTACTACAAATGAAAAACTTAAATATGATTTTAATTTTCTTTTGTGACATATACGTATATCATTCAGATCCAACTGTCTGCACGTTATAGTTAATAATACGTGTAGGTGCGTTGAGTTACATCGAATGATAATTTGTTTTTTTGCAATGAAAACCACTTTAAAGAAGCCAATGTTCACTTTAACGTAATTTGAAAAAGTCTCATTAAGCAAAAGTGATGATTTCACTATACCAAAAAGTGAATTTTGAAAATATATATATGTATACATCGTATACATAAATTTACTTTATAATGAGTCGTGTAAAAGGTATATCGATGGAGTGTACGTATATTTAAAAACTATTGATAAAACTTTATGTCCATCAAAAATATTGATACACTTTCTTCTCTATAAAATAGATTTGGTAATATAATAAGAATACTATATATATATATATTGGAATTTGGATTTTCAAGATGACAGGTTAACCATAAAATAAAACAAACCCACTCAGACTGAAAACATGTTATAATTCATAATTTATGATAAATGCAGTAATTTTTCACTTTATAATATGATGAAATACGTCTGTCGGAACCATCCGTCAGAACCGTTAGAACGAAAAATAGCCTACAAGGCGCGAGGCGGTGCACACGCCTGAATGACAGACCGCGGCGCGGGCATCTTTATAGCAACGATGAAGTCAAAAAGAAAATGAACACAATATCATTATCGACAGTGATCGTGATAAATACTATAATACTAACAAGAAAACACGTAACGCTTACTATAAATTCTTGATATTGATATAGGCGCATGCGCGAAATTGGCTTATACTAAAAGTGCGGAGTGCGTTTCCTGTAATTAACAGTACAGTTGCGGTTCACTTCTACCTAAAGTCAGAATCTTCGCTTTATCCGAAAACAGCAAAAAAATTCACTGTTTAAAAGTGAATGTTTATCGCTGCAGAATATTTAGAGTAATTGATGCCTTTTAAATTGTGTTTTATAAGAATAAAATAATAATCGTTAATAGTACAAATGAAGTTAGAAAAGAACTCCGAAACTGCATATATGTCTAATAGAATATATATTTATATTTTTATGTAGTAATATTATTTTACTCATTAAAAGTTGTCATTATTTGTAGATTTTTAAGATTTTTATTTTCATTCCTTTCTTATGAAACTTTTGGAATTCACAACAGAAAGTATGATTTTTCATCAACATATAATCGTAGAAGTATATTTAAAGTAGTTTTTATACTAAAAATAAATTCTGTCAATATTACTATTAGTTGGTGATTATATTATTTAACAATTGACCAATATAAATAGGTATATTTTCATTTTTTAAACATTAACAAATACTGCTATATCAGGATTTTCTTTACATTTTTTTTCTTGGTTTATTTATTTAACGTTGGCTTTTGTGACCACTTCGCGACGAAACCTGCAGTTTATAAAGGTGAAATATTAATCACCTGAGCGTTATTAGACCTTCCTTTAAATTACAAAAGTTCGCCAATTATTTTAAGCACTTTGTAAAATTCTTTGCACTTTTGAATATACGTATCAATATATTGAATTTTCATCAATATTTTGATAATTCGTTTTTTTTTTTTTTTTGTATACTTCCATAAAAAAATTATATTTAGAAGATTAAAAGGTCGATAATTCTATTTCCTCGATCCCCTTCTGTTATAACACTATTTGTACTAAGTGACACACTGATAAAAATTGTAGAAATTGAATTTTTTCCCACTAAAAATTGCTGTAATTAACTTTTTTCATACATTTTTACCTATCTCTATAAAAAATATTTTAGTATACTTTTAAAAAAATTTTAGTAAATATAAAAGACCGATACAGATTCAATTAAATGTCGCCATTTGAAGTAAATTTTGTACAAATTCTCATAGCACGATTGTCGATCTTATAATTTAATAATAAATAATTACGAAAAAAAAATCGCTTCAAATTTACCAGAGCTATAAATATCAGAAATTTTGTTAATTATGTACTCGAACATGTCCATTTATCAGAGTTTTATAAACATGGTAATGAGGAAGATCAGTACAACACATCTAATAAACGACTATTCGAGAGGGAAACAGCAAATAAATAATTTACTATACATTTTGATCTCCGAGAAATAAAGCGGCACATATAAAACCTCCTTTCATTCCAAGCACCTTATGATTCTTAAAGGGTTAATGGATTTATATAACCCGAACACCGCCTACCATTCACTTTCTCAGAAACGTTACTTCGCTTGCTTGGATCACCATCGTCGTCGATGTTCTCCCTCTCGCATTATTCGCGTGCAATTCGCCTTGCAGGTCCTCGGTAGCGAGGCGCTACCTATACACGCATTTTGTAGGCGTGCACGAATTTTACTGCTTTCACGAATTATAATAAGTTATTAAGTCCGAGTAAAAGGGGGCGGGCGGCGCGTGATAGCGGACAAACGTGGCACATATAGTAAGCCGCCACCGTCGCGCCGCCAGATCGCGAGGACGAGGAAAATGGAAGGCAACTAAATGGATACGGTGCACTGTCGAGCGGGGGGTGTTGGGGCGTGGGGGAATCGGGGGGGGGGGGGGGGGGCAGGGGGGGGGCAGGGGGGGAGGCCGGGGGGGGACCCCGGGGGGAATAAACCCCCCCGGGAGGGTAATTTTTTAGGGCCGATCATAAATTACGGCGCGCGACGAGTGCTGCTATGCCCGGTTGGGTTATACCAGAAAAATTTCAGCCGCGGTATTATAATTAGCTATGTTAATTATGCATTAATTTATTATACCGCTGGCCGCGCGACGTTTTAATTATAATTCTGCAGAGAGTATAAGGCCGTCGGCGGGGGCAGATGAAAAGTAGTTTGGTGGTTTCAAGCGACTTCCCTTTTATTACGATTTCCTCTCTTCCCACCTTCTGCCTATCTTGTAGCCTAAATCCTTCGCTTCTCCTATTTTTTTAGTAGCATCTCCCACTTCCTTTTTCTTTTCAAGAAAAAGGCTCATATAATTAACTATATAAGCAGTCTCGTGAACGTGTAATGCATCAAGAATTTACTTTGCAAACGTTTTGACCATGATTCCAGGTATCACAGTCATAACATAAATAGAGCATTTAATCACTGTATCTCTTTCCAGCAAGTCTGGGTGTGCACATTTATTATTATGCAAATTTTTTATTTTAACCGTAACGTAATTTTCTATACATAGAAGGCACAATGTATAATATTAAGGTGCAGTTATACATAATGCATAATAAGTAATTGTCATAAAACTATATTGTATATATATATGTATAACATTATTTTATTAATCGTTATTTGCGCTATATTGCTGCATGATGGCAGCAGCAGGTTCAAGTGTTAAAAAATCTGCCAGGATATCTTGCATTGTCTTGTATTCGAAAGCGTTCCATTCTGAACATAAAATTAATCATCATATATGTTACACATATTGGAAAATAATGAATAACTTAAAAATTTATAGGTTTGACTTTCATAAGATTTTTAATTTTCTAACAAAATAAATTATAAATCTTCCTGATATAGCTCTATGCAGGCTCTTTAAGTAAATTACTCACAACTTCTTGGAATATCACAGAAATGTCGAAATCAACATTAAATATTTGTTCGTTTCGCCTACTTGACCCGGATTCGTTAGGAGTTATAGCAGATAATTTTACTAGATATTTGGATATCTTTTGGAAACAAATATTTTTTTTACTTGGGTTGTGATACTAGCACGTTACAGCTGAAACTGTAGTAGTACTTCCATCATACTATTAGGAGAACAGTAGTCTTTTTTTATAAACGTATATTATTCCTATCGTTTACAGAATTATGTAACCAGTAAATATATTATTACTTTATGTAACACGATTACAACGTGTGGTTTTACTATGAAACATACATTATAATGCAATATTTTAAAACACTTCTTAATACCACATGGAAAAACGATAAAAAATAATTTTAGGAATGTATCCATAAATTTTTTCATTTAGAACAATCTCTTATTTTACCATTTTTATTTTTTAACGGGATGTATATAAACTTAATAAATTTTTCCAATACTACTCAAAAATGTTTCTCACAAAAGCGGTAATTTTCCTGTACTGTTTTTCAGTTCTCGTAAACAGGTTTAGAAATACTCATTTAAAAAAAAAAAAAAAAACATTATATGTGGTTTATTTTTGAGAATAATGTTTTCATTTGATTTTACAAAGATTTGATTGAATTTAACGAATGGTTTTTATTTGCTAGTGAATCCCAAAGTCTTGCATCAGGTGTGCGTCTAAATTAAACAAAAAAATAACTATACGCCTGTTGTTTAATATAATAAAGACGAAACTAGGCACACCGATCCTCAACAATATTTAAAACTTACAAAAATGGCGACGAAAACGGGCTTCGTAATATTAAAAATTCGAGAGAAAAGAAATCGTAGCTGATTTATATGATTTAAAATCTTTAAAACACATTTATTTTGTTATTTAAAAAATATAAATACAACATACGTTGAACTAATGTTTATGGTATATGTTGTTTTAATATTTTCCACGAATGAAATCAGACACGTGAGTCTAAAAATAATGGGAAACAAAACGGTGGTATTTTTTAGAATAATAGAGATATTTCTCGGAATATCGAACGGCATCCAAAAATTCTGATGTACTTTTGAATATTTTAGACAAGAAGTTAATTTTTGTGATAAATTCACTGCCAAGCATTTATAACAGTTTTTCAACAATTCCCAAACTTTCATGTACAATTAACATTTTGGAAAGTTAATCATGTTATGTGAAAATCAGAATTATCGTGGATATAATTAAGTTGTAAGATATAGAACGAGATAAATTGTAGCATTAGTTGTAGTATTTTATAAAATCGTTTTCTGTAATTGCCCTACCTCATTATGGATTCAAACCGTTTTCGTTTATCGCTTATTTTATGAATGACAAATTAAATCAGATTCAAATGAAATTTATTAATTAAGTTCCAGTATAAGATATAAGATATATGTCTTTTTATTCGATTTCTGCGACTGAACTGATCAAGCCTGTTTTTGATCTAATTTTCTAACTTGTTTTATAAATTTATAAATATAGCCTTCACTTGACGGGCAATTAATGTAGTTTATCGAAATACGCAAAACAACAAATTTCTACCTAAACATTTTACGATGTGTATACAATAATATTCCATGTTTATTAACACATGGCACTTTAGACTTTTCAATTGTTGAAATGATTTATTAGAAAGTATATCATTAACATTTATAGGTCTAAGATTATGAATAGAACGAGCTATTTCTTATTTTTATTATTTTGTCTAGTCTTTTTGCACTCAAGAAAATTTATTTAATTTCTCTATTTTTTGTTTTATTTGTACACTCGCATTAATTTATAATGTCATATCTTCGGTAATAACTCATATAAGGATAATCTATATTCTGTAATTATATAGATTTGTCAAGCACGTCTGTGCATATATATACATATGTATATATATGTAACATATATATGTAATCGATGTATATTGCGAATACAATGAATAAAAATTTTTATCCATTGTATTTTGCTCATTCAATAAAAACCTACTGTTCCGTTTCGCAATGTCACCGGAATAATTTCTACTTTATTCAAATTTCGTTCCTCGGTAATACAATACAACCGTTCGCTTCGATCTGAAGCACATAAAACCGTCGCAAAATCAAAATCGCAAAAAGCGGAGAACGACGGTGCGCACACGGAAACTGTGTCAATCGTACGTTGTTCTCGTAAAAATCATCAAACGAATAAAATGGCGTCGTTATACGATAGGAAAAGCCCTGACCCCCTCGCTGCCCCTCGCCTTTTTTTTCGGTGGAAACAAACGTACGTGAGCTTCCAATTACAGTAAAATACGTCGCTATAGACGTCGGGGCGACGTGGACGAAAAGCGCGGGTGAGGGGCAGGGGGAGGACTCGATGCAAATTGGATTGCATCGTACATAAGTATTCGGCAAATGAAAATTGATTTTGACGCGTTGCCATTAATACTCAACGGCGGATGATGCCACATTGTGACCGTCGTTTAATGAATGCAAGAATACTGGCGCGTGGGGAGAGAACCGAAGAGTTCCGCGGGATATACGAATGGGCGAACGCATTGCACGTGATTTGCGCCACTTCGGTGTTTGTCATATTAGGCAAGTCAGGCACCGACATCGTGCCGTTAAAAGCACTTTAGTGTTTCGCTAATTTCATTTATTAAATGCGATAATACCGAATAATGCAGTGGCGTATTCGAATAATTTAGCATCCGTGCTACTGCGCCTGGATTCGAATTCCAATGGCGATATCGAAAGTTCGAGGCTCAAATTGCTAACCTCGCAATTACTCCGAGTACAGTTTCCCCATTAGACCCCTAATCAGAATTAACAGATTTTAATCACATCTGTGATTATTTACTGAATTTCTAATTTATCATTAATAATAAATCTGCGTCGCCGGGCATGCTCAGCAATATAATTTAGTCATGTTTTCGCGATAGATGATTATATTGACGTATATATGTGTACCTCGATTACCGTCATGATATTACTGCCATCTCTATTTCAAATGAAAAGTTCCCCAACACGTGTGTTTTGACTAAATGCTTAAGGGGGATCTCAATTACAGCGAAGATGCGACAGAACTTCGTTGGTATACTTGTACATGTTATTTAATTCTTGTTATTTTACATCTCAAATGTGTGAGGTCTTTGGTTGCTCTTTTACGCGGCTTCTTTAGAAAAATATTACAAATCTTATGAGAAAAGTAACTGTCTGTTTGACACTTAACACCATTTGTTTTAACACTCTCACCCTCCAAAAATATCTCACCATGTTCTTACGCTGCCATATTACCGTGCCTCATTGGAGCTTCAGACTTTTTCGTTCGCCATTTATGTTATAAATAAAAAATTAAATTAAATTAAATTTATCCTCATGGTAATATTATCTTTCGATATTCCAGTGAAGTTAACGAAAGGTTAAATTTGTAATTATGTTATTTATATAAATGTATATATAGGGGAAGGCGGGGTATTCTTGGACACGGGGTATTGTTGGACATTGCGATATCTTTCCCGTTTCTACCGCTAGGGGTCTCTACCGTCTACCATAGTTTCGTCTCGTCATACTATCATTTTCTATAGAGCAGTTGACCATTTTGA